>JAWNOX010000110.1:1902500-1932500 GCA_035045555.1 Drosophila fulvimacula | reverse complement strand
CGTTTTCTAATAAAATGGCAGCGCCACAGCTGTCAAACTGTCTGCCTAGACTGACTGACTGACTGACTGACTGCTCTAGCCATATGCTCATGTAATGTGTGTAGGTGTGTGTGTGTGTGTGTGTGTGTGTGTGTGTGTGTGTGTGTGTGTGTGTGTGTGTGTGTCCATGTCATCTCTATAGTGTTGAGCTGCTTTGCTTTTTGCTCTGCATCTTCTTCTTTTTGTTTTAATTTGGCTCGCCTTGTGTCAACCGTCGTCAGCTACAGCGGCAGCCATTGCTATTGCTATTGCTATTGCTGTTGTTGTTGTTGTTGTTGTTGTTGTTGTTGTTTTTGCATTGGCGTTGGCGTTGTCGCCTGAGGGTGAAAAATAATCATTGAAGCAGACACACAAATATACAAAGAGATCTATGTATATAAGATAGATATTAATACATTTATATATATATATATATATATATATATACATATATATATATACATATATATATATTCATATATATTTCACAATATTTAACGCTTGCCAATTGTGCTTTAGATTCATCACATTGATTGTATTTGCTGTTAACACACACACTCCCACACTCGCACACTCACGCAGACATTTTCTGGCACTAATTGAAATACTTTTTATCAGTTTTACGTTAGCTGTGCAGCAACAACAACAACAACAACAACAACAACAACAAAAACTTCATAATGATTTGACCAAAATGTGTTTTGTTGAGTAGTGCCGCAGGGTAGCTGCTGCTGCTACAACTAATGATAATGATGTTGCTGATGACGTTGATGATGATATGATCTAAGGGCTGTCTGGAGCGCGTTTGCTTTCATTTCATTTTCTGCTTTTTGTTATTTGCGCCTGATTGCGCAATTTGTTAGCCCAGTCAGCTGTAAGAGCGCCTCGACTTGAATCAGAAGCGAATACAAACGCGTCTATAGCAGTATCAGAACAAATACGAATACGAATACGAATACGAATGCGACTGCGACTGCAAATACGATTCGTAGGGACTGCATGTCCAGCTAGTCATTGAGTGGAGTTAACCGGATCAAGAAAGTGAAAGCGTTTCGCCTGCAATGCATTTGGCAATAACATTCACTAATTCAGTCACTCAGTCAGTCGGTCAATGAGGGGACAGACTGCCCCTCAGCTAGAGATGAGTGCGTCTGATTGTCAATCAGTCCGAAAACTGGTTATCAGCATAGACAGGGATTTCTGAGTGAATGATCGGTCAATCTGTCATTCAGTCAACAAGCCAGTCAAAATAGTGATCAATCAGTCAATCATCGATCAAAATACTCATCAGTCAGTCAGTCAAGCAGTCTGTCAATCATTGGCTTCACAGTGAGTCACTCCAATAATCTACCAAGTAGCTAGATAGATAACATTCTACTAATGAATTTCCCAATTAATCCTTTAGTCAATCATTGACGTTCGCTCAATCAGTGCCATCAATCAGTTGGTGAGTTATTGACCTCGTTGTCCTAAGGTTTATTAATCCATAAGTCATGCAATTTTTGACTTTACAGACAGTAAGTCTGTGCATCAATCAATTATCAATCATTATAACGACTTCACAGCTAGGTTTCGCTCTGTCAATCAGTGCAACAATCATGTGGTCCATCAATCATTCATCAGTCAGTCCATCAATCAATCTGTGGATCAGACCATCAATCAGTCCGTCAACCTCTTAAGTTAGACTTCTCCCTTAACAGTCTCGCAAGCATAGCTCAGTACAATCAGACCATCAATCACTCCATCAATCATTGCAGCAATCAGTCCAATCATCTTGGCTACACACTTAAGCCGTCATATAATTCATCAGACCATACCGTCAATCATAGGCCACTCAGCCAATCATTCAATCAGTCAATCACCTGTCCCGCACCGAATCCAGTCACAGTTTTGTGCATAGTTTTAGCCAGCTTTAACATTTAACGTCAATTACTTTTGCGTGCCATTAAAATTGCATTGGCTAATCGCACATCCTGCATGTCGTACATGTCCTGCATGTCCTGTTTGTCCTGGCCGTCCAGGATGTCCTGCATGGCACGCTTGGCCCCAACGTGTTAAATATTTCAATTTCAAATCCAATTCTATGGTATTCTAATAACCAAATCCAACTGCATGCAATTTTCATGGCCATTTGCTGGCCAAAACTGAAAACCCCAAAACAACTTTGTTCCCCATTCCCCATCTCCCTCTCTCTCGCACTCCAGCTCTCTCCCTCTGTGTCTGTTGATGGTTGCAAATATTTTATCTTCTGTTTATTTGATAGTCATCATACTGCAATCCGTTTCTCTCGCTCCATTGACTGCACGCTTTTAATTCACTCAATCAGTTTTTTTTCTGTTTCTGTTTCATGTTTTTCTTATTTAAACATTGAGAATTTGTGCATTTGCATGAAATGCTCACACTGTAATCATAAATCACTCAAAATTTGGCACTCGAACTGAAATTTGAAAACTTGTTAGAGCTCTCAAGCTACATTGACTGCCCACACATACCTGGGCTTGGCTGGATTTTTAAATAATTTGTAGCATTGTAAAGAGAACCTAAAAGAGCTGTCATATATAGCTGTAACTATTCACCTGAGAAATAGTTATATGAATAGAGCTCAAATAGAGCGTGTAATGCCTCGTGTCTTCGTGCTTTTTTTGTTTTGTAGATTGAAAATCTTTTTATAAAGAAGCCAACAAGGCAGAGTGGTCGGGAGTGCCCGACTAGCAGCTACTCCGAGCCCTATGCAAAGCATCTTCGAGACATATATGCAACAAGAGCTGGACAGACGGACTTGGCTTGATATACTCAGCACGTCAGCCTGATCAGGCATCTATATGCTGAGCTAAGCCACGCCTTCTTCTGCATATTTCATAAAAGCATTACTAACGCTACGACAAATGGAACAGAAAACAAAGTTTTCTTAAATTGAATAAAAACTTTTAATTATAAAGCAATACAATAAATTTTTAATTTTTTAATTTTAACCAAATTTTAAACCCAAAGATAATTAAAAATAAATATTAAAAAAATAATTAATTTTCAAACCAAATTTCTTACTATTTTGAAAAGGTTACATGTCGACTGCTCCTCATTTTTTCTTTACAGATAATTAAATAAATTTATCTCGCTCAGTCTTAATATTTCTTGGAACTGGCAATTATATTTGTAGCCTTTTCCCCCATTTGCTCTAATCAAAATTCATGCTAAAAAATACTTTTTCTGTGACGCACACAGAATTTGCTCCCTTTTTTTTCTTCGAAAAGGAATGCTATCCCAGGTATATTAATATCTAACCCCATCCATTTCTAAATTAGATGTGAAATGTCAGCTGACAAAATATGAAAAAAAAAAATGGCAAAAGGGCAGCCACAGCGCTCGAGCGGAAGGTTAATTGGAATAATTAGAAACTATTTTTATAAAGGTCGGAATCTGTTTGAGCAGCTCCAGTTGCAATTGCAGTGGGAGTCGCTTGTTGCTTATCTTTCATTCGAATGAGGAAAATATGCGCAGAAAGTGGAAGCACATGGAAAGCACACAGCAGCCTGAGAAGCGGGGTTTCCCGACTACCACATAGTCTGGGATATCCTTTAGAGTTGTGCTTGATTCTATGCAGACACACGGCTCTCCTGCTTTCCTCTCCAGCTTTCATCAACTAGCTCTAGCTGTACACTATTAATCAAATCTGTAGTTTGGAAAAGTTTATAAAAGACCCAGCTGTCAACAGGATGTAGTTTATTCTATCGTATCTAAAACTGTGTCGCTATAAATATACATTAATTAAGCTCCTTTCCACAGAACCAATATACCCTGCTTACCCACTCATTCAATGGGTATTAAAAAAAATATGAGCTCAAAAAAATCCCTATGCCACGAATTAGTTTAGTTTAACTGTATTCATTTGCCTTTGTTTCGCATTGAGGTTGACAGATAATAGAACGAATTACGCTCAATCAAGCATTTTTAGCTTCATGTTAAACTGCGCAAAAACAGCTAACAAAAATAGCCACAAGTTGCATAACTCGGCACTGCAAGAGTTCAGCCCGAGCCCTTAGCTCGCCGCTCAATTAGCATTCAACTTGGATCCTTCGAGTGCTGGCAGCATCTGGGAAACTCGAGCCGACCTTTTGGCCTGCCAATTCAGCAATCTCTTAAGCCTGCAATTTTGTACTTAAAGTAAAACCCATTGAAATTCTAAATTCAAAATGCAAAATTCTAAACACAGCCAGAGAGTGGGCGGGGGCAGAGGTGCCCCAAAGTCCCGAGCGCACAAAAGTATGCAACATGTTTAAAAATTCAAGCGCTAAGCTACCCAAAAACTCAATGGCCAGCAGCTAGGTAGAACGAGGGTAGAGAGGGAGAGTGCAGAGTGCAGAGTAGGGGCTGCTGGGGGGAGAGGCTGGTATACAAATGCAAATTCCAAATAAATCAAATCAAACGCGCCGCAAGAGGTAACGAAGCGGCAGCAACACCAATGCGAACCGCCAATCGAGCAGCAGCTGAGGGGGCAAAGCGGGGCGAGTGGGCGAGTGGGCGAGTGGGCGCGTGGGGGCGTGGCATTTGCATGGCTAGGCTATTTGAACACTTTTTAAATATTTTATATTGGTTATTTCAGTGATTGTTTATCGCCAAATTGCCTGGAAGCACTTTAAAACGCTTCACAGAGCGCCAAAACAAAGTGAAGGCAAGTTTACGTGTTTTTTTTGTAGAACATTTGCCCAGCTAGAGAAATACCCGCACCAGTAATTCCTCTGTGAATGTATAACGTAATGGATGAAATTTAAATATATATAAATATAAAAAAATATATATCAAATATATACATATACATATATATAGAATATAGTATATATATAAGAGAAATATTTTTTTTTTTCACATTTTCCCAAAATGAGTTCATATGATAATAATATGAATAAAGCTCCGCTTATTCGTACAACTTTTTCTTATGCTGAGTTCTTGACACTTCAAAACAGCGGCCTCAGCCACAGAGTTGCCAAAGATTTTTAAAATATTTAAAATAAATATAATAAAATAAGAATTTTTTGAATATTTTAATAAATATATTAATCAGATTTTTCATTTTTGTATTGAGCTGAGCCATATATGGAATAGGGATATATACAAATTATATATTTAATTATGGTACTAGGATATAACAAATATATGATTTAGTTCTAAAAATAATAATAGTAGTATTAGTATTATATAATTATATAAAAGCATATTAACAAATATATATAATAACAAATATAATTAATTATATATATATATATATATATATATATATATATATACTATTATACTA
The DNA here is from genome assembly GCA_035045555.1 of Drosophila fulvimacula. Taxonomy (NCBI): domain Eukaryota; kingdom Metazoa; phylum Arthropoda; class Insecta; order Diptera; family Drosophilidae; genus Drosophila; species Drosophila fulvimacula. The sequence goes on along the minus strand of JAWNOX010000110.1, from coordinate 1,927,189 downwards.
TTATATCATTATTTTTTTCTCTTCACCCAAGTTTCCTATTCTTTCTCTTTCACTTTCTCAATTTAAATCTCAAAAAAAATTGTTATTTTCTCTGAATTTTATTCAAAATCTTTGTTTTTTATAAAATATAATCTCCATAAAAAATTCTACTTCCTCGCCACTTTAAAACCCCTATTTAAATATTGTTACTATCTATCTACATATATATTTACTGCAATTTGCCCCAGTTCACGCATCAAACGTTTGTGTTATGTTGCCACAACTCTTAGTGCTCGAGCAGTCATGAAATCTAATTAATTGTTTACATTTATATAACATGTAAACATATATATATATATATATATATATATATATATATATATATATATATATATATATATATGTATATGGACACATTGATCAGTTGATATGCCCACTAATTGTTAGAGCTAGAAAACCGAATGCGCTTCAAAGAGTTTTTTTCTTTCTTCTATTTCGTTTTTTGGCAAAGGGCAACTGATTCATTGTTTCGGGTTGCCGGGTATACGGCAACAACAGCGCCCTCCAGCGTCATAAATACGCAACAAATGTTGAGCGGTGGAGGGGTAGAGGGCCAGGGGGAGAGTATTAAAAATACAAGTTGAACAACAACAATATAATACAACAATAAATGGTATTGTGTTCGGGTTGCCGTGGCTGTTGCCCCAGCCATGTGCATAACAATATTTCTATGGAAAGTTCAGCAGCTGCCCGCCCCCTTGTTGACCATGCCTCTCCGGCCGTGACTTAGTGCTGAGTGTTTGGGGCTTCGGCTAGCCGCATTGGTCGGCATCAGCGTTCAGTTTCAGTTTCAACTAGCGCCTCTGCCAGCCACTCGCCCTTCTCCTTTGGCTCTTTCCCGCTTTTCCACATTTTCATTCGGGCTTTTGCACAATTTTCCGACTCTCGAGTTCATTGTGCATAGCCAAATATTTTTCACCATAAATTTCGCACGTCCATCAAAAATTGATTGGGCACCGAACCGTGAGCCTGCCACCTACACCTGCCACACACACCTGCACACCTGCTCTCTCTCTCTCTCTCTCTCTCACTCATTCTGTTAGAATTTGCAATTTTGTTGACTTGTTAAATATTTTCAACGCCGCAAGCAGCCCATGCATTGCATTTTCACTCAACTAACAGCGCATAATTGATAGATCTATGCTAGAATATATATATATATATATATATATATATATATATATATATATATACCCTGGCCCTAAGCCCACTTCAGCTTCACATTCAGCTCGAGCTCATGTGTGTCACGAGCAGCTCTCAATTAGCTCGTTTACAACTGAGGTCTTCCCGCTTGCCTTTCCCTTTCCTCTTGCTCTTCATCTACCTCTGCCCACATCCTCTTCTTCTTCTTTTACTATAAACTTTACATTTATTGCATTTATTAGCTGAAATGCCGAAGAGCATTGAGTGCAATAAAAAAGGAGGGGAAAATGTCGCGAACAGGAAAATTCACAACTGGCCGAAGTCAGAGGCGGCGCTCGAGTTGATATTGCTCAAGGGGATGGACGATATAATAGAATTTGCCAAAAGCTGTGGCTGACGTCGCCATGGCTAGAATATTTATTGATTCAAATATCTTCAGTTAGAGAAAATATATAATTTTATATTCTCATTATATATTTTCTTTTAGGAGGGAAGGATAAAGAGAAGATATTGAAGAGGAACACAGGTATAGCGAGAAAAAGAGAATAGGTCCCTCCTCTCTCTCTCAGTGTGTTTATTTTATTCTCTATTAATTTTTTCTGACTTTCTCTCTCCTTTCCCTCTGTTCTTTTTATCTCTCCTTTCTCGCCCTCAGTCTTACTCTCTTTCAGTCTTAGTCTCTCGCTCAGTCTTACTCTCTCTGTCTTACTACCTTTCTCTCCTTTCTCTCCCTGAGTCTTACTCTCTCTGTCTTACTCTCTCTCTCTCAGTCTTAATCTCTCTCAGTCTTATTCACTCTCAGCCTTACTCCATCTGACTCCTTTCTCTCTCCCTCTCTCACACACATCAGTTTCCTTTCAGCACATGTCTTCCTTTCCTTAAACGCCCCTTTCGAGCAGACGCCTCTGCGCCAAGGCTCCTCAAATAGCCAAGTGCAACGGCGTGCACTAATTTTATTGCTGAGTGCTTTTAGTGGGTCGCCCAACCCCTGGCGCAGTCCGCACGTAAAAATCCCCCACCCCCGAGGAGGGGTTAGCTGCCGCTGAATCCAATGCGAAACTTCAGAGAGGGAAAAAGATGTCAACAGCACCAATTAGTTTGAAAAATTGGCATAAATGAAGCCCGAGCAAAATCGGGGCACGGATGGTGGGGTTGCTGGCGCTTCGGGTGCGGGGCCAGGTAGGTGCCAACGGCTGTGGATGGGCGTGGCAGTCTTGCATGCAGCGGCGGCAGCCATGTTGTTAATATAAATGTAGCGGGTGGTTAGCAACCGAAGTGCCACTCAGCATCAAATTGTGAGCACCGCCCCAAGGCGAGCTAATGAGGAGCACAAAACCGCCAAGTGGAGCCAATTTACGTGCGCGTGTGTGTGTGTGTGTATGTGTGCGACAATTCCTTGAATGGACCCTAGAAATGTGGAACTGAACGAACCAGCGAACGAACGAACGAAACACTCCAAATGTCAAATGTCAAATGTCAATTTTCTTGGCCACCCAAGTCAAGTGGTGCAGTGGTGCGCCGGTGGGTGGTGCAGCTCCACCATTTGCTGGTCATTAATTAAAATTACACGAAATTTCGCCAAAGTGCGGACGTTCAATGAGCCAAAGCCACAATATGCGCGCCGCGACTAGCGCTGCACCGCGCCCATTGAAGCTCTACTGCAAAGGGGTATATTAGTTTTGGTAGCAGGTAGAAGTTGGTTGGGACTATTAGGTATATTTATATATATACATATGTATATATATATATATATATATATATATATATATATATATATATATATATATATATATATAGATTTAGTAGTTCAAATCTGAATGAATAAAGTCAATGCATTTTTTTTAAATTATCGATAAATTTTTCCACTGTCATGAAATCGATTAAAATCGATATCTAACTCTAGTTCAATGGGCATTTTTCAATATCTGAAGTGATTCGATTTAGTACTCCTTAAGCCTATCCACTATCATGCTCAGTCCTTCTGCAGTATGAATCGATTATAAGAGACTTTCATTAAAATTATCGATAACTTTTTCCACAGTTGATATCTAACTGTAGTTAACTTCAAACTCAACTTGATACGCCTTAAGCCTATTGACCGGTCACTCTTTAAGTAAATATTTACCAGGTTAACCAGTTGTGAAGCAAGATCCTAAGGCTTAAGGCCTTACCCTAAGTACCAGCTGGTCGGGCAGTCTCATCCAAAGACTTGTTTTTAATTACCTAAGCTTGGCGCTTGCCGAAAAGAAATAAAAAAAAAACAAATCGAAAAGAGTCAGAAGTCCAGAGGCCACTCAATAGAAATATTGTCAAGCATCAAAATGGCGGACATCTTGACAGTAGTGGCTAGGGTGTGGGTGTGGTGTGTTGTGGTGTGTCGTGGTGTGGCATGGTGTGGCATGGTGTGGTGCTAGGTGGTGCTTGAGTGATACGCTGGTGATTGAGCCGCCTTAATTAATTCACCCCTGCTGCGAGCAATACACAAAGGACGACGTTTAGCGCTCAAGTAGCTAAGCCGAGTGCTGCGACAATTTCACGCACACACACAAAGCGCAGCAAAGGGGGAAAAGTAGCAGAGGAGGAGGGGGAGGATAAAATTAATTTTGCAGCGCTTTTAATCAAATGCTGGCACATGCGAGCGAGCGTAGTCAAGAGGGGGAACTGGAAATGAGCGCGATTACAAGTATTTCATCAAATCAGTGAAACTTGCGCCAATTCCCAGGAGTTAGATCAAAATGGTGCTGAAAAAGCAACCACCGCATGCAAAGCCGGTGCAGAGCAACCACCCAAAATACAAGGCGTATCGAAGCACCCAATCGCCCAACCGCCCAGCCACTCAACCACCCAGTCATCCAACAAGCCAAACAACCACCCACCATCTGGTTGCTGGATGCTGATGGAAAAGGACTCTCGACTGGCATTATAAACATGTCGTCGTCCATTGACGGCATTCGAACAGACAAGGAGTTGAGCCAAGTGGAAAAATAATGAAAACATTCGAGGATAATGATGAACGCTGAGCAGCTGAAATGAGAAGCGGCACCAGGGCGCGGATGGGTGCGAGCGGGCGGGGCAGCAATGGGCGATGCCTCTTGAAATCGATATGCGAAGTGCAGGGTGTCCTTTATCAATAAAGCGCACAATGAAAAGCGCTAAGCCGTAGCGCAGGGAGCAAAGCAAAGCAAAGCAAAGGACTCTAGGATAACGGGAACAACGGGGTTAGTCCAGGCTAGGCTAGGCCGTCGAGCAATTGTGGCCAACCCCCGTATGCAACCCCGATGTATGCCATCCAGCGAGAGCAGATATATCCTGTGCGGCAGCTTTTCAAGCGACGGCGACGGCGGCAACAATCAGCGGATGTCCTGAATGGGCCTTAAGGAAGCAAACACTTTTTTCTTCCTTTCTATTTTTGTTGTTGTTTTTTTTTTTTTTTTTTTGTTTTGTTTTTTCGCCAGCCCCTGGCAAAGCTTCGACAGCATTTTGCTGAGCATTGGGTGCCCCATGCACGAGTGTGTGCATCACAAACACACAGACAGAGAGACAGGCAGACAGGCAGACAGGCAGAGTGCTCGATCTATTGCCAAGCTAAGCCCATTGCCACATATGCCATCAACAATGATATCATTCAGCATTCAGCATTCCCCATCCGCATTCCAGCTTAAGTAATGAGAAATATTTCGAGAGCAGCGACGAATAAAATCAACAACTGTCGCATGCAAAGAGGGATGCACAAATACTTGTAATCCATATGCAGATTGAAGACCCTCGCTTAAGCCTTTCGCTGCGAATTACATTTGCCTGCACAAGGATAATCGAGCATGTGTTCCAATGCGCCGAGTGGCTCGACTTTGGATCGGATTTGAAAAACTGAATATAGCTTGTAGCCTCAGTCCTATAAAAATTGTTCAATCAGCTTTTCCGAAGGCCTTCGAAGTGAGTTCTAAAGTACAAAATCTCTTCTTTTATATACTAGAAAAATCCGAGGTCGAATTCGAATTTTTGAATTTATTTATTTAATATATTTATATTTTGATTTCATAAAGTGTCTTATAGATATTGAAGCTAATACTACTTAATCCTTAATCCTATTTTAAATTTATAACTAATCAAATTTAACCTATAATTATCACGAAGATTTCTGTATGTCATGATGACAAGGCGCTATGGATTGTCGTATAATCAAAGAAAAATATATTCAAAAAAAAAATTAAATTAAATTAAAATTATTATTATTGTGTTCCTTTAGTATTCCTAAACATTATATGATATATATATTATTATATTATATACGTAATATACAATAATTCTATGCACTATTCGAGATCAAAATATAAATCTTTCATCTATATAAATCAATTATAGTTCTTTGAGAGATCATTTCATATATTAATAGAATTTTATTTTTTGAATATCAAATTTGCAATTTCATATCATATCATGATTCATTGGAGCATCTATAAATTTTATATAATTTTATAATTATTACTTTTATTATTTTTTTTCTTTCCTGAGCTCTGCGAAAATAAAAAGCGGAAACTAACTTAAGAATCTTTAAGAGAAAGTTATCTTCCCATGCCAAAATTTATAATTTTATTATTTCTTTGTTTATTTATAATAACTACTTAGTAGTGCCCAAATCTTGTTTTCATGCTCAGCTTTATAATTCTAGTGATTAGAACAAAATTACTTCAGTTGGAGCTGAACTTAAAGCGTGGATAAGCTGCATGGGGCTGGCAGTTGACAGTTGCTTCAGTTGCTGCTCCTGTTCGTTGGCATGCACTGCTGTCCACACACTCTCTCTCCCTCTCTATCTGTCTCTATCTTTCTCTCTCTCAATCTGTCTCATTCTGTCTAGCGATATTGTGGACAGTGGAGCTGCCAAGAGACGCCCCTAGGCGCTGTGCCTGTATGACAGCAATGTGCAGACACACGCACACCTATATCATACATTTATATATATATATATATATATATATATATATATATATATATATATAATATATATATATATATCCTGGATATGGGTGAGCCCTATGCGTCAGTTGGCTCCATTGCTTTAGTCCTGCTGTGAGGGCACGCAGCATGTTTTGTCGTTTGTAATCTATTTACACAAAATGATCCGCCAGACAAACGTAACCTGTTTTTCAAGAGCAGCCACACACACCCACCCACCCACACACATACACACACCCACCAACCCACACACACCCACACACCCACGCACACACACAGAGATGGGAAATTGCCAACATTGGAACATTTTTTGGGCAACTGCGACACATTTTTCGCGTCTACTTAGCCAAAAAATTTCCAACTTCCACCTGCCACGCCCCCTATCGCACGCCCGCCTATCTGCTATGAGGGCGTTGTCAGCGCTTGACAAAAAAAAAAAATTAAATTTGATAGCTGAAATTCAACAAACGCCCAAGACATACACACAGCTTCTCCCTCTCTCTCCCTCCCTTGGTCCTCCTATCTCTCTTTCTCTCTCTCTCTCTCTCTCCCTCTCTCTCTCGCTCGTTGAGCTTTTCGTGTCACTACAGTTATTCGAGCTACTCGCGTTTGGAGCTCTGCTTTGGCTGTGCCTTTGCCTTTGCTCTGTGTTGGCACAGGCCACGTGAAGAGACAACAACAACAACAATGCGAAAAACTTTATTGTCATTGCTATTGTTGTTGTTGTTGTTGTTGTTGTTGTTGTTCCTATTGTTGTATTCATTACATTTTTTATGCTCTTGGCATGAAGCGTCGGCTAATCACACCAGGCCACGTCCACGGACAAAATCTGTCGCACAGTGAGGCAAAAATATGAATTTTGGGAGGAACAAGAATTACATGAAAATATGCCTAAGATAAAATCTTTAGAAAATTAAATAAAGAGAAAAAAAAACAAAGAAACAGGGCAAGCAAAGAATAGTGGGGGATGGAGAGAGAAAGAGAGAAAGAGAGAGAGAAATAAATATTCTATGAGAAAGAGATATGAGAATAAGATATATGAGAGAGAAAAAAAGAAAACAAACTATTAAGAGAGAAAAAGACAGAGAAATAGAGGAAGAGAGAGAAAGAGAGAAACAGAGAGATAGAAAAGTGAAACTGAGACAAGATTTCGAGATTCGCTGAAGCCACTTGAATGTATATGAAATCAAAAGGGAACTCAAAACATCTAATTGGAAACTAATTCTCAATTTATTCTCTCTGTCTCTCTGTCTATTTTTGCCTGTGAGTCTGACACGTTCGCTGCACATTTGGTGCTACTGTGCGCAAGCGACGCGACGCATTTGGGTGCCGAGACGCGTGTTGAACCAACTGACAAATTGCCAAAGTGACAAAGTGACAAAGTGACAAACTGACAGAGCGACTTGAACTGCGAGGCACTCGAGAACAGGCCAGGCCGCGCCAGACCAGGCCTCGCTAGCTTTCATCTCTGCATGTACAACACTCATACACACACACACACACATGCAAACAACCAACTGATAAAAAGCGAACAGGACTCGTCACAGGGGTGGGGTGGAGGGGATGGGGGGGGGGGGGGCTGCTGCGAGTCCTTCGGTCTCTCTTCTATGTGTTATGTGCCGTGCCGGCGTCGAGTGTTTGGTAAATAACACGTTCGTTGTGTCGCCATCGTCGTCCGCATCTTCAGCACCATCAGCGGCGAGGGATGCGGGAGGGATGGTGCGATAGTACATAGAGGGTTGTGCGAGCTTTCAGGGTTGAAATGTGCACACGAATGTGCCAGGAATTATATATTAATAAACAGCAGCAGCAGCACCAACAAAACAAAAACCAAAAGCAACAACAACAGCAACAAGAACAAAGCAAAGTGCCAGGACGAGCCGCCATTATGCCGTATGCTGGCAACCCTGATGTAGAGTGGACCGCGCATTGGCCCTCGTCCTGACAAATAAGTAACAAGTAAAAGAAGCAAAAAAAATATGGGCATAGCCTGAACTGTGAGATACCCTGTAAAATTAGCGAAAAGCAAAAAAAAGAGAGAGACGAGAGAAAAATAGAGCAAGAGAGAGTGAGCGAGAATGGAGAGAGACGAGAGAATTAATCAGAGAGGGAGCGAAAGAGAAAGATAAGTAGAGGGAGAGAGAGAGTGAGGGAGAATGGAAAGAGAAACAGGTAGAGAGAGTGGTGAGAGATGAGAGAATTAGTGAGAAAGAGAGAGAGAGTGAGAGAAATGGAGAGGTTGAGAGAATGAGAGATTAAGAGACAGTGGAGAGAAACGAGAGAATTGATGAGAGAGGGAGAGCAAGAGCTAGAGAGAAAAAGATAGAGAGAACGGTAAGAGAAACGAGAGAAAATGGGAGTTATAGAAACAAAGAGAGAGAGAGAGATAGAGAGAGAGAGAGCAAAATACAGAGAGGGCTGAAAAAAGATTGTAAGATAGAGAGAGTAAGATAGAGTTAGAGCAAGATAGAAAAACAGCAAGTAAGAGAGAGAAATATGGGGAGCTTGAGCGAAAGATCGAGAGAAAACTAGAGAGGTCAAGAGATCAAGAGATCATATTAGATAAATAGAGTGAGAGATGGCGAAAGTCTAGCACACGTAACTTAGTTCGATTCAATTATACGTACTGAATAGCCAGTATAACAACTCTCACTGATATACCCATTTAGCTTGGTGACTGAGAATAAAAAGCGTCAGCGCGACACGTGTAGCAACCGCCTTGCCAACTCCCTCTGCCTCTCTCTCACACTCTCTGGCCGCGGCACCCGCATCAGGCGCAGCTGCCTTTTGACTTTTAATGAAATGGATATGCTACAACAAATGAGCCCATCTACCACCTAGCCAACGAGTCCTCCTTTGCCCAACGCCGCCCTGGTACAGCACCCACTCTGCCCGTTAAGCCCAGGCAGCAGCTGCTGTGCACACTCAAGTGTCGATTTCTGGTGCTGCTGCTCTCTCGACTCGAAAATGTTTGAAAATGCACATATGAAAAAGTCCATGGATATCCTCAAATTCGCATCCTCACCCCGACCACAGACTCGTCCTCATCCGCAGCGTGATTCGCATTCGCCAACCCGGGTGTTGCTGTAATACACTTGAGCATAATTTATGCTGTTAATTAATCGCCAGAGTTGTTGGCGGCCCGCCATTTAACGTTATGAGAGGCTTTTCCCATTTCCTTCCTGTGTGTGTGTGTGTTTTTTTTTTCTCTTTTGCCTGCTTTTTGATTTAAGTTTTGGTATTGTTTTCAACATTGCATCGTTTCCCAATGAGTTTGGTCCTTAAAACGCGTTAATGAGCTCGCAATTTGCGTCGGTTGCAAAAAAAAAAAGGAATATTTTTCATATAGTGAGCAGATACCCTGTACTATGGTGACTGAATAAGGACTTGGGACTCGGCCAAATTTAGAGCGCGAAAACAATTTTTATTCAGAGGTTGTCTTAGCTGTAGCTGCATTCGCCTGCCTAAGGGCATATCTCAAGCCCTACTAGTTCTTGAGTTGTGTCTAAGAAATGGAGGATATATTTATGGATATTAGATTATATATTATATATATATATATATGTATTAGAGCTTTAATATAATAGCTTAATATACTTGGATAATAGGTTGAACTACGCCAAATCTTATACAAATGTATAACTCTATTAAGCTATACGAGATGTTGGAGCCGTCAATCCAAGCATATTTTTCTCCAGTCTATGGACTGACTATAACTGTGTTCACATCCCAAACATGAGGTGTTTAGCTCTAATATTTCTCGAGTTATAATAAAAAAAGTGATCCTAAATCAGAAAATCTCAAATTACCAGCTCCAAGCAGTGCATGCATAGGTATGCTTCCCTCCATCAATAGAGCCACTCCAGTCTTCAGGTAGATAAAAGGGTATACATAAGAGCGCATCGATAAATGAACTCCATTTTAAAAAAAATAGCGCCTATCGAGCCTAAGCCCACCTCTCGTTTTATAACGAGCTGCGTTTATGCCGCATTTAAAATTGATGTAGATAGATTTTTGAAGCGATGGAATTAAGCAACTCTTGAGTCAAAATTTAGGATTACATAAAAAATAATAATAGAATTGGCAAAGAACTGAACCAGTTGCAGTTAAGTTCAGTTCTGGTTCCATATAACAGAAATTTAAATAGAGAAAGATTCAACTGATGGAGAAGCAGCCGCAGTCTGCCACACGATGCAGGCTGTGGGTGTGGCAGTGGGAGGCGCGGGGGCCCAATTGTGGGTATGGCAGCAACATATGGCTATTGAGTGACTGGCCCCAAAGGCGCTAGGCGCAGGGCTTCGAAGGCTTCGTACAGAAATTAACTGCAAGCGTTTTGCATTTCTCAAGATATTTCGCTGGGGCTTCAGCTTTTTCTCCTCCTTTTCTTTTTTTTTTTTTTTTTTGTTTTTCTCCTCTCCACTTGCCAGGAATGTCTTCTCTTCTTCTTCTTCAGCTTGTTATGCTGCTGCTTCTTTGCCAGAGCAAGTGAGCGATTTTAATTAACTGTCAGTGTCGCAGCTTCTATCTACCTCGCCATCGCCATCGCTGTCTCTCTCTCTCTCCCCCTCCATGTCTCATTGTGCCTCCCTCTTTCTCTTTTACTGCTTCTGGTACTGAGTAATAAAAATATGGCAAGGCAAAAGCATTTAAATTCGAATGTCGCTTATTGTATGCTCTATCTCTCTCTCTCTCTCTCTGTCTCTCTCATAGAGATAGAACAAGGAGCTCTGGAGCATATATAGCTCTTAGCTCTTTTACAGATATATATAACTTTAATTATACCTAGCTTAGTTTTTTGAAGAGACAATTTCTTTATTTTTACTATCTATATATTTATGTAGTTCCTTACTATATACCAATTCCTTTCCTTCAGTTACACCATCTCCAAGCTAACCTCAAACTCTTCAACCTAACCTCAAATCGGAGCTCTCTTATCATTATCCAATATATATAACCATATATAAACAGACATATATAAACTTATCAGACTTTCTATTTACAATATATCCACATATACATGATATATCTCATAATATTATATATAATCATATCCTAGCAAAGCCTAAATTATGCTTCCCATTCAAGTGGCTATGCCCCACCGTTAGATCATACAATGACAGCGACATTTTTTTTATATATTTTTTTCATTTCTTTTCTTTTTTTGGGAATGGGGATGGGGGAGGGACTTTTGTCAAAGCTCATTCGTTGGGGATGCGAATGCGCTTAAGGACGAAGCATGTGGTCCTGGCTCCAGAGCCTGTGACTCTGCATATTGTTGCCAGCTTTTGTTTTGCTGTTTGTGCAAAAGATATTTCTTCTTCTTCGCCTCTTTCTGTTGTAATGCAAAAAGAATGAGAAGAAAAAGAAAGCAGCAAAGAAACAGAAATGCGGCCATTTTAAAAGCGGTTTGCCGGGCCAACCGAGGGAAACGGCCAAAAAGACAATGGGGAAAATAAGGTGAAAAACAAAGCAAAAAAGTTAAAATAAGAAAAGAGACAAAACTGATGTCGAGACAATATCTGCAGAAGGCGAGAGAGGCAGCTAGTGATATAGATAGAGAGTGTGAAACAGATAAAGAGAGAGAGAGAGAGTGAATAGATAGATATAGGATATAGGCATAGACTTATAAATACAGAGAGACAAAAGAGATAAGCAAATGGAAAAGAAGAAAAAAGAGAAATAGAAAAGTAGAGAAAGAGCGGGAGTGAGAGAGATAGGAACTATGACTAGAACTATATCCTGTGCCTATGTGCTCTTCCCTAGTCACAGAGAAAGGGAGAAAGGGAGGATGGATATACACATATATTTATATATTATATATATATATATATATATATATATATATATATATATATATATATATATATATATTTATATTATACAATTACAGAAGAGTTCAATCAATTTGAGATGTAATATTGCAAATTCTATTAGACAATGTAATAATGAATCAGAATACACGAGCAGCCAGACAAACACGTCTATACAAACACACACACACACACACACACACACAGATAGACATGTACAGAAATTTGTGTGTGTGTGGGTGTGTAAGTAATGTTATGTATTTGTAATGCTGTAAGCCCATTGAAAATGCCCAAATTGGGTATATTATTTTTGTTGAAAGACGTGTAACAAGCAGCCGAAGATGCGTGCGAGAACGCAGAGCGTAAGTAGAGAGGGAATGGGCACTCAAAGCTGGGACGAATGAATAGCTTAGTCGATTTCATTATCTTCTTGGCCAATGGCAAAAGATGAGTCAATTTTTATACATTTTTGAGCAGAACTAACAGAACTTACCGCTGATTGCACTCAGCACTGCCCGTCGGTCTGTCCGATCAAGCGTAAGTTATTTTGTCCGTCGGTCCGTCGGTCCGTCAGTCCATCTAAGCATTCGCTCTTTCTTGCATACATCAGTCAGTCCATCCATCTGTCCGTTCCTCCGTTCATCGATCCGTTAAGCGTCCGTTCTGAGGTATGTTCTTCCGTCCGTCCGTCCGTCCGTCAGTCAGTCCTTGCCTATGAGAGTAGCTATCGCTAATTTTAATCAGTTTTAATAAAATCGATTTTAATCACAGAGAAGAAGCTAAAGTTATACTCCTAATTATATATACTATATGTAGTATATATTAGTAAGGAATATTCCAGCTGTAGAGTATCTGCAAGTCGAGCATTGCAATGCGAACAGGTCTTGCTTGTTTTTGTATTTATGTGGCGCAAATATGAAAGGCGTTCTAATTAGAGAGCAAAAATGCACGCAGCAATAATGCTGGCAATACACACAGACATACATATAAATATATATATATATATATAGGTATATTATATATATATATGTATGTATATTTGTATATATCTGTAGCTTGAATACGGGGCGCAAATTCTTCAATTTAATAACTAACATCCGCAGGCGGGTGGACGTCAGCAGGAGTCGGGGCTCACAGGGCAGAGAGCTGTGGCTACTCCGGCTCCTGCTCCTACTCCTGCTGCTGCTGCTGTTGACGTCTGCGATTCGTTTTGTATATTGGGTGACGGTCGCTGAGGCACACAGCAACAACAATAAGAAAGCCAGCCAGGATATCAAAGCTGCTGCTCAGGGCTCAGGACGCGGTTCACGTTGTCGTTGTCGTTGTCGTTGTCGTTGTCGTCGCTGACGAATGGTTGACACGGGCAACAATTTTTGGTGGTTGTTTGCTTGGCCCCTGGGTGGTGCTGGTGGTGGTTGGTGGTGATGGTTGGTGGTTGCTTAGTGGGCTGGCGATTGCGCCATAACGGAAATGAGACGTTTAATTTACATTTACACAACGCTCTCGAGTTGTCCGCCGGGACCAACAGCCGGCCGTGCCCCAGCTGCCCTGCCTCCGTCTTTGGCTCGGCATGGGCTCTAGATGGCCTGTGCAAGTGACAGTCGAAAGAAAATTGAAAGATGTCCTCTGCCCCCGCCCGCCCTAGCGCCCTCTACGGCGTGTTGCGTAATCTGTGCAAGCAGCGGACTAACAATGCGAGTGCTGACTGTACCCAACACTCCTCTCATACATATTGTATAAGCTAGCTCTCGGACAGGCTACACTCAGAGCTTCCATGCGTGTGCCTGTGTGTGTGTGTGTGTGTGTGTGTGTGTGTGTGGTCGGTATTTGTATTTCCGGTGCTTAAGACAAATTTTAAAAGAGCCTCATAAATATTTGAGCGCATTTCCTGCCGCACTTTGTTAGCCAGGACGTGCTTCCAAATGTGTTTTGTCCCTTTTTTTCTGAGGGGGGCAGCTTGGGGGTGCCAGCACATCAATTAATATGAGTGCGCCTGGATGGGATGGCTGCATGGGTGTGCGATTAATTCATGCATAAGGCCGCCTCAATAATTGACGCACATTTTGTAGCTAATTGAGCCGCAAGTGGAGCCAATTCCTGAGCAGTTTAATGTGACTCATTCGAGTTGTGCAAGATAAAAGATTCGAACTCAATCGAGTTATGGCAAAGTAAAGTCTGCTGAAGACATAGAGCAGCAGCTGCAGTCATAGTGAAACCAAAGTCAATTAGAATCAATTGAAATATTTGAAATTGAGAATTCTGTTTGACTAAAGAGAGAATAAAGAGAGCAAAATTTGAGCACTACAGTCAGAATTCATTCAAATGATTCAAATCACTAAATCATTCATTAATATCACTGAATGATTCAAATTATTCAAATCACTAATTAATTCAAATGATTCGAATCACTGAATGATTCAAATAATTCAGTTTTGAAATTGAACTAGAATTTTATTCACTCCACATTCAGTGTTCTGCGATTCTTTATATATACATGAATAATGCAAATGTTATAATGAAGCATCCACATGAATTTTAGCACTTGAAAGAGCTCTTACAAAATTCTTCTGCAAAATTTACTACGAGACTATGACTATATTTCCTAAAGCAACAAAAGTCAAATGATTCGAATCATTTGAAACACTCGAAGTTGAACTACACTACTCATACTCCTTTTTTTTTTATCAGAAGGGCAAAATTGAGCAAATTTAGTTAGAGTAAAGCAAAAGTCAACTCGGATCATACAAATGATTCAAATTATTTTAAGCATTCAAAATTCATAAAAAAAAGTTGTTTTTCGCATGCTGAGCAATTTAAAGAACTGCTGAGAAGATAATATTTGAAAGCAATGAAAATTATTTGAAATGATTCAAGCTCTGCGAATGGAGTCATACAAAAATTCAACTGCCAAAATGAATCATTTGAATTACTCAAAGCAATCAAAACTTATCGAATTTAAATTTTAAAGCAAAAAAAATATATGTACTATATAATTTCCTCCTTCTAACCATATACTGGAAACTGAAATGAAAACCAACTCGAGTTGATTTTCCATTGACTCTCAGTCCAGCACTTGATATTTGATATAAAGTAGCTTTTTGCTGAAATGCATAGAGAAAGAATAGCAGACAGAGGAGAGGAGAGATGGGGAGAGGGAGAGGGAAAGATGCTTTGTATTTCAGCTTCCGTAATGAGCGCAGGCAATCGAAGTCCGACAAAAAATAAAACTCATCCGGAGCCAATAACAAACTATTGCCAACTCGGGCCAATGTCCAATTAGTGACACTCAAATAACAACTCGCCTCCAGGTGAGGCGTGTGGTCAGGCCAGGTAGTTACTATGGCATTAGCTATGACTGTGGCTGCGACTGTGGCCCGTGTCTAGCCGAACGCACAAATCGAGTCTGGATCTGGACTTGAGGTTACTTTTTGGGGCCGCAGCGCACTTGGCAATTTTTGCGGCATAATCAGGCTCGAGTCAACAAGGCTTGCAGTCGGCAGCTAATAAGCCAGCAGGCTGGGCACTGCGGCTGGAACTGGGACTGGGACTGGGACTGGGACTGGGCTCAGCCAGCCAGCCAGACGTTCTAGCCACACAAAAAGTGCTGACTGTGACAGCTTACTTTATTGGCAAAATCAAATCAACGTGGCATTTGCATGCAATGCCAAAGATACAAGCCAGACCGGGGCACCGGCTGCTGGGTGTGAGGGTGCAGGCCGGGGGGTTGGTTGACTTGGCATACACAACAACAACAACAATAATAACAACGACAATAACAACAACAACAACAACGACAACAACATCGTCGTTTGCCGCTGTCGTTGACTGCGCTAAATGCAAGTCAAACACAAGCGCGCCCCAGTCTACATCTCTCTCGCTCACTCCCGCTGGGCTGGGGGCATTGGGGGCTTTAGGCTTAAGGGTAGCTCGCCTAGGTATTGAAGCTTGTAAAAATTGCATGGCGCTGCATTACCGCCTAAGTGCCCGCCGACTGAGGACTGCCGACTGCCGACTGTCGAGTGCTTTGCCCTGGCAGCCATCTTAGCCCAGCTGCGAGTCACTCCAAACAGTTGGCAGTCATTCACATGCATTCAAGTGGTAGCCACCCCCGCCGCCAACGCCGCCCACCTCCCCGTCAAGCAAATCGCATTCATGACATTTTCTTGCATTGACTGGGCCAACTATGGCAAGGCAGAGCCACGCCACGCCACGCCACGCCAAAGCCAAGCATTGGGGCTTAGCTTTTTGTCAGCTTGGGGATTTATTTATGTATATATATATATATATATATATATATATATATCGTATATAATTTTGTTCAGCCGAGCACGGGGGGGGCGGACCTTGGGGCGCACTTGACGCGTTTCATAATTTCCGTAAATAACAAACGGCTTAATTTGCGCATATTTCCGTTTGGATTTGCACGACTCGAGTGCCAGACACAGAGTGCGAGTGCAAGAGAGAGGGAGAGAGTGTGGAAGCGGGGGCGTGGCACAGCCCAAGGGTTACCTGTGTGTGTGTGTGTCTCTCTCTGTTGAGGCATTCAGCTTTGCCGCAATATGCGTAATTAAAAAAAAAAAAGAAAATGGGAAAAGTAAAAAGGAAATTCAAATTTGAGGCGAAAAAAAAAGAAATTTGAGCAAAAAGGGTCGCGCCAGGCATGTCACATGGATTCCCAATTCATTTTTTGATGTTATGTAGTGGAAAGAAGGAGTAGAGCTGCGAGGGGCCGCTGAAAAGGGCCAAAGACTGCGGGGCAGACTGCAGAATTGCGCTGCCAAGGCTATGTGGAGTGAAAGTCTAGAGCAGTTTGGATATGTAAATATAAGTAAAAGATGTGCAGACATATATGGTATATATAGAAGCTATATATAAATAACTATATATACCTATTCGATTTCATCACATGTCGGATATATGTGCTCGGCTTAAAAATTATTGCGAATTCTGTTTTTTTTTTTGTAATTTTTAATTTTAATTTTTTATTTTTTTTTGTTAAGTAATTCTTACCAGTTATTAGTTACTTGTGCCAAGGGATTCTCCAATTCTCATATTTTTTGTGATCTGCTTTAGCTGCATTTTAGATGCAGCGTTGCATCGTCCTTTCACGGCTCTCTTCAAGAAGTAGGCACTGCGAACTGCGCCTGGGGCATCATTTCAATTTGGCTCTACTATATATAATATAAAACTAGACTACATTTTTCAATATATATATATATACATATATTTATATATTGTATATATATATCATATACACGCATACACAGTTAGGCGACAAATTTAGTAAAAATTGAGTCTGCCTGGAACGAAGCTGTCATAATTCAACTAAATTAATTGTGTTCTCCTTTGCCCTGAGTGACTGAAGAATCTGGCCTACTTAGATCGGGTGTCAAGTTCTATATACTTAGCTTTCAAATAAAAATATATATGTATGTTTATATATGGAGTGAGCTCAAGCTCAAGTTAATTATTTAAAGTAATGTGGTATAAAAATAAAAACTTAAAAAAAAAAACAATAAATAAATAAAAATAAATTTTAAAATCTGTTACATTTTTGACTGCTCAAGCGTAGCCCGAGAGCTTCATGAACTGATGAGAAAATCTATGCATATGATATATACAGGCATATACATCTGATATACATATATTTATATAATGATAAGTATGTTTCTAGGCGAAATTAGATATTCTGCATTATTAATCGCACACAATTTGTGCAACGTCTTCGCTGTGAGGCGAAATTCATTTCGTATTCAATAAATTTTTGCGCCAATTTTCATTCAATAAAGAAATTATTTATGAGCAATTAATCAAGAGCAGAAAGATGTGCATACATATATATATAATTGATTAAGCATACATATATCTATATATATATATATAGATATGTATATATATATTACTTATAATTAAACTAAATGAAGCACATTTTGCAGTCTGGCCTTTTTGGCAATTAAGCTTCTGCTTATCTCTAATAAATCTCTCTAATAAGCCTTTTACTCCCATTCATGTTTCCCCCTCCCCCTCCCCCTCCCGTTCGCATTTGCATTTCGCATTCAGATTTGCTTCATTATGTTGGCTATGGCATTGTTGTCTATTGCAATTATTTTCTTAATTGGTTCAAGCTTAATTTTCCATTGGAAAATTCTTAGCCAGCGACTGGCATGTGGCTGTCGACAATGGAGTGAGATTATGGGGAGAAAGGGGAGAGAAAGACACAATGCTGCACAGAGACATATAATATATGAGAGATTGAGAAAGGCAGAGAGAGATGAAAAGCGAAAGAGACAGAATGACAGACACAGACAGACTGGGAGAGAAGTAGTGCGATATAATGAATGAGTAAGAAAAGAGAGAGAGGAAAACAGAGACAGAGCGAGTGAGATATATATATATATATATATAGAAATGAAAGAGAGAGTAAGAATGCCAGAAAGACTCTAAAAAAGATTAAGAAATAGAAAGAGAGAGTGAATGAAAATGAGAGAAAGATAAATATAAGATGAAGAGAAAGTAAATGGGTGAGCCGAAACAGAGGCAGATCAATACTGAGAGAGAAAGGGATAGAGAGAGAGAGAGAGAGAGAGAGAATGAGAAAAATAGAGCGAGACAGGGAAAGAGAAAATAATAGAGAGAGGCAAAGGAAAACTGAGAAAGAGAGAAAGTTTGTATTATATATATATTGAAGCTCTTAATATATAGATAGTCGGATAATCACTATACATAGATATGTGAAACTCTAACCAAGTACTACAAGTACTATATCTAAATTGAGACTTTTCGTACAGCCATGAAAATAGTGAATGAAATTGACACATTGCAATCATTTCAGTAACTTAAGAAACAGTGTCAATTGACTAATTTAACTAAACTTACTAAAGTTCTACTATATACTATACTAGATATAGTTATCAGTGAGTATTCCTCTTTACGAACCTGAAATTCTTGAGTTCCCTAAAAATGTTGTTTCGTGATTTCTGACAATTTCATAATATATATTTATGTATATATATAATATAATATAATATATATATACACCCACGGCCACCCCCACTTTGGAGCGCCCTTTGATGCCTCTTGGCCCATGGCTCTTAGCCTAGGCCAAATGCGAATTAGGAATCCGCCAAGCGTCAATTTTAGCAGCTTGTCAACCGCAATTCTAACCCCAAGCACAATCGAATGGACGCCAAAACCGCCCCCGATCCACGACCCTCCCTGCCTCCCTGCCTCCCTGCCTCCTTGCCTCCCTACCTACCACCCTATGCTTGTGGCGCCCTCTGGCTTCCATTTTGTACACTAATCAACATTGCATTTGACTTTTCTGCTTCGTTGATTTGCTTCTAATAAAGTGCAAAATGCATTCACTGCAACTGGTGAGGGGGAGGGCGTGGCTGGGGGGCGGTGGGTGTGTGTCGATGTCTTTGTGGCAACACGAGGTGCAGCAAGCAGAAACCTTTTGTTTTCTTTTGCAGCGCCACTCGAGGAAATGAGCACGTCGAACATGACGAGGCTGAGCATGGAAACAAGGACTAACTAGAGAGGCAGGGAGAGAGTGGGCTGAGTGCTGTGTTAGCTTTGTCACAAAAATCCAACATCAATGGCATACACAGAGAGAGAGAGAGAGAGAGGAAGGGAGAAGCGAAAGGGCAGACACTTCTATGGCTGCTGCTGGCTGTGACAGTTGGCAACCGCAGTTGGCCATATTGGCACATGTCCTTAGAGTACACACAGGTGCATGCCTATACGTCTATCTGTCTAACTGTCTATCCCTCTGCTGCTGCAGTTGTTGTAATTATGCAGCTTGCCACAAAAAAAAAAAAAAAGATGAAACCAAAAGCAAAGCCAGAGCAGAAGCAGAAGGCGACCCAAGCAGAAAGCAGGCAACAGCAGGCGGACAGCCAAAAAGAAAAGCCTAAAAGCCTATAGAGAGACAGAGAGAGAGAGAGAGAGAGAGATAGGGGACCAAACACTCAGCTGCTGACTGTTATTAAGCTAACGACGTTGAAAAGCTTTTTGTCATAAGCAGTGTGACAGGCAACAACAACAACAACAACAACAACAACAACAACTTCATCGCATGCACATGCCGCACTTTGCTCGACTGCAGCACAATCGCCGAGCTGCTTGCCGTGATCTATAGCCACGCCCACACACACACAGGCACAGACAACACGCCCACATGCGGCCTCGCCGTAGCTGCCACAATTCGGGCTTTGTTTAGCTTTGGAGGGGGGAATTTTAACAGCAACAACTGCAACAACTGCAACAACTGCAACAACTGCAACAACTGCAACAACAAGGAAAACATCTTAAAAAAAAAAAAAACAACAACAACAGCGACTTCAACAAACAACAACAACCAGCAACAACGACCACTTCAACTATAACAACAACAACCAATAACAACCAACAAACATCTAGCAAAGATCATTTTAGTTGCCATTACCCTTGTTGCCCCTCTACAACTAGAGTCCTGTCAGCTCCTGCTTAACTAGTGCCAGGACCAGATGCAAGCGTAAATTGATTAAATTTGTTTGAATTTTGTTTTCGTAGAGCTGAGAGTTCAGGCTGAGGCGAAACGCTAAAGCTGCTGCAGTTTTAACTAGTTTTTTTTTTCGATTTTTATCTCAGATTTATCCATTCGAATTGAAGCTACAGGCTTCAAAGGGGAGGGGCAACGCCTTGAGCTCAGTCACTAGTTAAATCGGCCTGCAGATCTAAGTGGATATTATATTATATAGCTATTGTTTATATATGTATAGTTCCACTGGCTAAGTGAGCGGAATTTCCGTAAGTCAACAAATATGGGACGTACCTAATGAGGCGCCGGTAAATATGTAAAATTTCTGTAAATTTCTCTCTCTCTCTCGCTCTCACTAGGTGAAGCGTCGGAGCAACGTGTGGAGGTTACGCCAGTTCAATATAATCAGTTGACACTATGGGAACGAGCATAAAATGTGGTTCGTTATCAAACTAGCGGGCAGTGCGAAAGCTTGTATAGCGCCGCTCTATGCGCTTCTCACAGCGCCAATGCCTGGCTTGCCTGCAAATGCCGCGCCGCGCCACACGCGTCCAGCTCAATTTCCGTTCACCTGTCCGCAATATTGGCTGAAAAAAAAAAAAAATACAAAATGGAAACGAAAATGAAAATCAAATAAAAAGATGAAAAAGAAGAGGAGTGAAAAGCGCAAAAGGGAGAAGCGATAGAAAGAAAATCTCATTAAATGCAAGCCAATGACGGCCGACGTGTACACACTTGTGCTGACCGATAGATAGAAGGCATCCACGTCATCCACCGCATCCACGGCTACCTTGTGCCGACAACTTTATTTACGACCGGACGACAAATCCCCAACAGTTCAAAAAAAAAAAAAAAAATAAATAAATAAAAAGGAAATGATAAAAAGCTGTAGAAAAAGTTGATAACTGAAAAAAAAGAAATAAAATAAAAAATAAAAGGCGAACAGCAGCGAGGCTAGGCTGGGCTAGGCTAGGAGTCGAGTCCTGGCATCCTGGCATCCTGGCATCCTGGCATCATGGACTTTCAGGACTCGTTCGTTGTCATAGCAACGCAGCTAACGCGTCACTTTACGTGTCGGATTCGGGTGTTGGCAGCCATATTTGCTCTTATAGCGCTTTACTTGCCTTGCCACTAGGGGCGGCACGGAAGGGTAGCTGACGGGGCTGGGTGCGAGGCGGGCAGGGCTGGTTGGCTGAACCGCCCTTATGGCATGGCAGCCAACCCGGCGAGCAACCCTCCCAGTTGTTAGCCCGCCTGCCTGCCTGCCTGCCTGCCTGCCTGGCTGAGTGCCTGAATTGTGGGTTAGGGGTTGAGTCCTGCTGTCCTACCCTTGTGTCTGTCGCTTGCGTTGCTTCATTTGGCTTCATTTTGCTGTGGCTGTTGGGCTTTTGCCTAGCGCCAAGGACCAACAAGGACCATGGACCGAGCATTTGGCACCACTCGCTGGCGCGTCCTTTGGCTTGTGTCCCGGCATAGTTAGCTTTGCCTGACTGACTGCCGCGCCGTCCCTCCGTCCGTTTGTCCTTTTAGGTGTTGGCTATCTGTCTGTCTCGCTGGCTTCGTTGTCCTTGTATTTCTGCTGCTTCCTCGAATGACTGAGTGAGTGAAAAAGCGAGAGAGAGAGAGAGAGAGAGAGAGAGCGAGCGCGCGTGTTATAGGAGCTTATGTAAGGCGCCTATGTACTTGCCACAGAGCGCCCGACACATGTCTCCCTGTCTCCATGCCATCCAGGCCTCCAGGCCTCCAGTTCTTCAGTCCGTCAGTCCTCCTGCTCGTCTATCTGTTTATTTGGCAGTTGTTTTATTTGTTTGTTTGTCTGCTTGTCTGTTTGTTTCTTCTGTGTTTGTTGATTTGCGGCCATTTGCCGTTGCTCGCTTCGCTTTCTTTTTAATATTAGTCGCAGCGCATATCCTTTGTTCCAGGGACTCCGCTGTCTCCCGAGCTCAATGTTGTCCTTTATATAAATATATATATGGGCTCAGGTGAACTTGACTAGTGATTGGGCTGTCCAGAAAGTCCTGGCCATGTCCTGCGTAAAGGAACATATATAATATATATGTTAGACATTCCAACGGAAATTTGATGTATTGATTGAACTGAGATTCACTTGAAATTTTCTGATTGAGGGATTGAAGCATTTCATTGATTTTCCATCCTGTCCAACTAACTGATTGATTGATAGAACGAATAAATGATTGATTGATTGATTGATTGATTGATTGATTGATTGATTGACTGGGTAACTCAAGTATTGATTGGATTGAGACTTGGAAACAGATTGATTGACTTGATTGACAGACGGATGCACTAACCTGTTGATTGACTTGATTGACTATTGCTTGATTGACGAACTTGTTGATTGATTGACTTGATTGACAGACAGATGATGTAACTTGTTGATTTACTTGATCGACAAACTTTTTGCTCAAGTTGACTCATTGACCAGTTGTACGACTGTTTGCCTACTAGACTGATCGATTGATTGATTGACACTGATTGACTGACTATATTTGTGGCATATCTATTTGGAATTTGGAGCTATTTAGGGCTCGTCCGTTCTCGTCCTTGGCAAAACTTTGCCCATATCTTATTTTACAGCTGATTGATACAGATTGGTTTTCCATTTTCCATTTTCCATTTTCCATTTTCCATTTCCAGATTTCCCATCTGGAATCAACAAATTGTAAACGCAAATCGTTTCGCAGTTGGCTGCATTCATTTCGATTCGTTTCGGTTTTTGTTTTGTTTTCAGTTTTGAGTTTTTGAGTTTTTGAGTTTTTGCTTTTTTATCAGATCGCGATCCTCATCTGCCGCCGCTGCCGCTGCGCCCTGGAAACGTATATAGCCAGTTAGACAATTGTTTCGATTACGCAAAAGGAGGGAAGGGGCGATGCGAGGCGAATGCAAAACGTGGAAGGAGCTGCCGATCTGGCAGGATAATAGCTCAAGGCTCTGTGGCTCTATTGTTCGGGCCAGCTCAAGGCTTGAATAAATAGCGCCGGCTAAGCAAACAACAAATGCGAGCAGACATAATTGGGTTGCCAAATATTGCGCAGCCAGCAAGGAGCAACAATGCAAGGATAACAAGGATAAGGCCTCGGGCGAAGGCTGCGCACTCAGCACCCACGGCCATGCAGCTAGGTGCCGCATCCCCTCAGCGAGTACCTGAGCAAGCGGAAACAGACAATCGACAATCGGCAAACGACAATTGGCCGTGTCCTGTTTCGCAAGGATCTCTCTATCTGCCTGCCTGTCGATCCGTCTGTCCGTCCGTCTGTCTGTCTGCCTCTCGCTAACCAGATCGCATCAAGTTGAGAAGCTAAGTAGGCGGCTGAGCTGCACTTAAAGAGTTCGCCGATCTGCAATCTGTCGCCTATCAAATTGTGCGTGAGGGCGAAGGTGGCGGCAGAGGTGCGCTCGGCCGGCCGTTTGATCAGCAGCTGCCGCGGCCAGGATCACCGACAAAAGCTTCGTCCTTTCATCTGCACCGACAAGCAGCGAAGGGGGACGCCTGTCATAACTGCACAATGAGAGCCGAGAGATCTCGAGAGCCGCGCGCTGAAGGCAGCTTCATCAACGGCTTCAACTTCCCTTTGGCTTTTGTTTTGCCACGCCACGCCACGCCACGCCCTGCCCCGTAACGACCGCCCGCCCATCCCGTCCCGCCCAGCCGACGTCTGGGCTCATATAGATTTCATAGTGGTAAGCGATATGGTTGCTTGTTCTTTTAATTGCTCGACGAAAACGATAGGCAATCAGAAAATCCTGGCGAGCGTCTCTCTCATCCTGGCTCGTCCTGGTCCACGAAACAGCAACAAATGCCTTTGTCGACCATTTGGCCTCAACGTCGGCGGTTTGGCGGCATTTTTTATTGTTGTTGTTGTTGTTCTATTGATTGTTGTCGGCGGACACAACACAAAACTATATCAAATTACAGCAGGCGATGCGGCAGCGGCAACAACTGACGCAGCAGCAGCAGGCAACAACAAAATTTATTTAAAAACAAATTTGTTAGGGTAAAGACAGTAGTCGGCGCTGGCTGCATTTATTTGTGATCAACAAATTAAAATCTTTGAAATTAATTAATTAATTACAATAAATTTTAATAATCTTCCGATTAGAATCGAAATTGAGCCTAAAAGCTTAGCTTGGACTCGCACCCAGCTTGCATTTCAGCTTAAGCACAAGGAGCGAGTCTGTATCATAGACACAAACCGCCAGCT
>JAWNOX010000110.1:1855000-1897500 GCA_035045555.1 Drosophila fulvimacula | reverse complement strand
AAAACTGAGTTTAGATTAAAACAACAACAAAATACGAAAAAAAAATACTGAAAAATACTTTTAAAATACTGAAAAAAGTAAGGCTAACGAAAAAACAAATTTACGCACGAATCTAAAGCACATTTACTATATGTATACTTCGATTTTTGTTCTCAATGTCCATGTCAAAGTCCATGTTAGCAATGTTAGGCAAGCAGTTCTGTTTAGTATTTAACAGCTAGTTAAAAGGTCATTTGAATAGTTATGAGTATGCGAAATAACATTTCAAAAATGCATAAAACTGTATGTTAAATATTTAACATGCAGTTAAATTGGCATACTATTTGTTAACTCTGACAGAAGGATTTCACACACACAAACATAAAGATGAAGTCAAGGCAAGCAGAAGGCGAAAGTACTTCTCTCTCTCGCTCTCTTTCTGTGTTTAAGTGTATGCTCACATAAGTGAGGTTAGTTAGAGCTGCGAGTTAAGCGCCTAATGCTTTATTCTACTTAAGTTTAAATGCTACACACGCAGACAACCCCCCCACACGACACACACACAATATGCTTTATATGTTATCGAAAGTAAGCAAGAAGAGCAAGAAAATGCTTACATGAGAATCGCTTAGAAGAAAGCTCAAAAAAAATTAAGCGTCCGGTCAGTCCAAGCAAAGCATTATACAAAACACCGTAAGTAACAATAAGTGATTGAAAATCATCCCTAGACATATATATATATATATATATATATATATATATAACATATACATAACATACAAGCATACATATACATATGTATATGTATGTATGCAAAAATATATATATATATATAAAAATACCTGCATATACATACATAAATACTATATATACATATATATATATATATATATATATATATATAAACAAACTAGTTTTATATGAAATATGAAAACAATGTCCGGAATATATTATACTATATATATATATATATATATATATATATATACATATATATATATATATATATATATATATATATATATATATATATATATATATATAAAATATATATAAATACTATATACGAAAACTGAACGAAACTTCATTTAACGAAATACTTTAAAGAACAACGCAACATTTAACGCTATCCATGCTCATGCGCCTACCTATCCATCACACACACATATATATATAGCTATAAACATATATATATATATATATATATATATATATATATATATGTACATCTAATCTATATATACATACATATATATTGCATTGCTCATTCAAGGCCAAAACAAAACATAATAATCCCCGCAAGTAACTCACTCAACTAACTCATTCTATCCACATGCAGTGGAGCTTAATTAACTCATTAATTTATACATCGATTTCATGTATATTCCGATGATATAGTATACCACTTAAATTGGCCAACAATTCCCCCCTTCTCCTTGTGAACGAGCGAAAGAATTTGAATTCGACAACTGCTTTACGTGCGCAAGTGTCATTAACAAGCAGTTCAGTTGGTCAAGCAGTTTACTTAACACTTCGCCTACTCCGCACACCCGCTCTCCCATTCTCTGTCTCACTCATCCACACTCAGTTCATTTCGTTCAATTTGAAATTGCAGTTAAACTTAACCTCGAAACGCAAACCTAAAAACCTAACCTAACCTAACCTAAAAACAAACAAATTTTTAAGTACAGCTGTGCAACAACTAATCTAGCTAACTAAAATCTTAACGGTTTATATTATAAGCATGAAATTGAGCTTTTTAATTGTGCAAATCAAAGCAAAAACAAAAACAAGCAAAAAACAAGAAAAAAAGTAAACAAAGAAAAAAAAACTCAAAAATCACAATAAATTAGAAAAAGCAAAAAAAAGTTTGTTTTATTAAAAAAATTTGGATGCAGCGTGTATGGCGTGTATTGAGTCGAAGGTTATACAACTATTCCAAATTCCCGCCCATTTCAAGTCTGAGGGTATCCAGACGAATCTATGCTCAAACCCAGCATGGCAAATATTTTTTAAAACATTGCATTTATTTAAATAGATTTTTGTTCATTTAGCGTAGATTTAAAAAGCATATAATATATAATAATAATAATAATATGATGGTAAACATATGATTTGCAATTGGATTTTCATTAGTTTGGCAACGTGAGTCGCCTTATTGAATATATGTATATAAAAAAAATCATGTAAAGTTGAAACATTTATTCGAAACGAACAAAGATGCCTCGAAAAGTGTTAAGAGATATATCTTTCATACGATTTAGATTTAGCTAGCTTAAAAATGGGGGGGGAGCTTGAAAAGTTGGCGTAGGAAACGGCTTAGTTATAGCGCGGCGCAATATTGATTCTTTCAAAATAGATGGATTATAATTGTCTTTCAGTTTGGAGCTAAGCTCCAGATGTATATACATATATATATATATATATTGATATAAATATAAGAGTTTATCAATTGCTTAACATTGGCTGGCTTGAAAATGGTCTTACAATCGATCCACCTATGTATATATATATATATATATACCTATATATATATATGTATAGGTATATAATGATGTATGTATAGTAAACAAACGAACAAGCTTAAGCATTTCTTCTCTCTCTACATATATATCCAGCTCTTTCTAAATGCTCGAAAGGCCATGATACATATATGTGTAGATATCTAAATATATATATATATATATATATATATATATATATATAGTAAGCAAAAATAATTTTCAATAAAGTAAATTTAAAGAGGCAATAATTCAGTTAACATTACGACACATAGAAATATACATACATACATATATATATATATATATATATATATATATATATATATATAGAGAGAGAGAGAGAGAGAGAGAGAGAACTTTCTATGTTTTGCTACGATTTGAGAAAGGCCGCATAGAGCACGAAGGCAACAGAGTTACAACATCAACACGATTGCTAAAATATATATATATATATATAGACACACAGACGCATACGCAGCTGAGATTATTTAAATTGTTGCTTAGCTTTAACATTAATTTAAGCTGTTTGGAATCGCAACTGGCTTAAACTAGGCTAGTATATAGGTATATATATATAGGGACATATATCATTATATATATATATATATATATATATATATATATATATATATATATATATATATATAGTTTTAGTACATTATATTGTTTTTGTTCTGCTTAGCTATACATAGTGCGGCGACTTTGTTCTATGTGACCATAAGAAACCATCTCGTGTTGCCCCTTGCTCCGACTATATACATATATATATACATATTCTTAGCAATTCACATGACAAAGCTCTGTTGGAGCGCATTGCGCAGCTCGTTGAGCACCATCGATCCTATGACCATCTTCTCGCAGTTGACCAGCAGCGTCAGCGCCTCATCCGTTTGCCATTGCAGCGTGAGCAGCACGAGACACTTGGACTTCAGTGTCTGGCCGGCAAAGCAGTGGAGCTGATTGCTGGCCGAGCTGTAGGTGTGCGCCACATTGAGGCATTCGTATACCTTTTGATTGAGCGCCAGCAGATCCGTGAGGTCGCGCTGCACGCCGCTCAGGACGCACATATGCTCGTTCATGCCGCGCAGCTTGGCCCGCTCCTCCCGGTGGCAGCTCTCGCCGATCTGCACAGAGCGCACCAGCTCGCCCACTGGCGGCTTCAACTGGACACGTGCACTGCCGCCGCTGGTGATGAGCTCGAAGTCAATCGCATGCGTTGTGTCATTGAAGTCCACGCCCAGAACGCCGGTGGCCAGCTGCTCCGGCTGCAGCTGGGCGATGGGCGCAAACTCGCTGAGCTGCATGCCCGTAGGCAGCTGCTGCTGGCCCATACGTATGCTGGTCAGCACCTGGTCGCTGCGGTTCTGGAACTGCAACTCAATCGAGCACATGGCCGACGAGTAGAGATGCGGCGCGCGCGTGAAGCGATACGACAGCTGCAGCCCATGGCCGCTCACCCTGTTCAGCAGCTCCTTGTACTTAAAGTCCGTATGCGAGGGCCCAACCAGCTCGATGCGATTGCTCGCCTGCAGTGGCTGTAGTGCAGCCTGCCCGGGCAGCATGGGAGTGCCTGCAAAGAAACGTGGATCAGTAAGGATGGCAAAGACAGAGTACAGCTGAAGGTGCGCCTGAATCCTGAATACGGATCTAACCTGGCGTCAGAAAGCCACCCAACGAGGGTGTCATCACTGGCCCAATGGGCGGTATATCGTCCAGATCCAGCAGCAGATCAAAATTGGTTTTGGCTGACTCCGGCTTCGCCTCCTCGACGGCTGACTCATGCTTTGGCTGTGACTGCGACGGTTGCTCCTGCTCGTTGTCGCTGCCTGAGTCACTGCCGGATTCATCGCTGCTGCTGCCGCTGTAGACCGACGATTCGCCACTGTCGGAGGTACCTGAATTTCCAACTGCATTGTTGTTGTTGTTGTTGCCCTTGGAGGAAGCAGCGGGCGTGGCGGCGGCAACAGCGTCTGGATTGCTGTCATCAATCAGCTGGGCGCTGGCCACGGGCACCTTTGTTGCCTTGCTTTCTGGTTGGACCCGTTCGGCCTTTGGCTGCGACTGGGTCGCTGCCTGCTCCTGTTCGCTGTCGCTACCGCCGGAGCCATCGCTGCCCGAGGAGTCGCTACTGTCGCTGCTACTGCCACTGCCAGTGCCACTGCCGCTGCCACTGGAGCCGGTGTAAGCGGATGACTTCTCTGATTCGGATAGAAAGCCCTTCTCGCCCGCCTCCTTGGCAGCGCCGTGCGAGGACGATTTGCTGTGTGCCGGACTCTCGCCCGGCAGCTTCTCCTGCATATAGCCAGCGATGTTGCGCACACTCGAATCGGGCGCCACCACAGGAAAAGCGGGCAGCTCCTTGTAGCCCGTCGCCTGCATATTCAGGTAGTGCGAGAGCGAACCCAGCTGGTAGAGATTGCCATCGCGATACTTGCTCTCTGGCACCGGTGCCGGTTTGGCGGCCAGGAATATCTCGCGTGCATGCTGGCTGAGCACAGTGGTGCCGCCGCTGGCGGGGAAGATGAACTGGCGCAAGAAGCGGGCCCGATCTCGCACATCGTAGTTGGTGTCGTAGCGGGCCAGTGTGAAGACGTATTGGCACAGCAGCGACGTCTGCATCGGATTGGTCAGATAGAGCTTGACACCCAGATTGAGCACCTGCAGCTTGACCACGTCCTGCTCGTCCACAAACGACTTGGCCATCTTGCGCAGCACATCCGGCGCTATCAGCGGCACCTTCTCATTGTATTCTCCAATCAGCCAGATGATGGCCGCCCGCGCTGCGGCCACATTGATGTAGTCGATCAGCTTGGCCATCTGGGTGATAATCTCATAGTGCTCGGCGGCTTTGCTCTGCAGCAGCTTCTTGATGACCACCACGCTCTCGGCGACAACGTGCTCTGGAGAAAAGAAATTAGCGATTCAATTATATTTAAAGCCGGAGCTATAGCTCACCATCGTGATTCGAGAGCAGATGCACGAGGCCGCTCAGGCAGGTCTCGGTGACAGCTTTGATGCTGGCCGCACAGCGTCCAATTGCCTGGATGGTGGCCGCCACGAAGGCCCGATCGTTGCTGGAGATGTAGGTCTGGAATTCGCGCAAGATGAGCGAGATACTCGAGGCAGAGGCCAGGTTGGTAAGTATGTCCAGCTTGAGTAGCTTGAGGTGCGTGGGATCGCTGGTACGCACGAAAAACGATTTCAAATGCGGCTCGAAGATCGCTTTGCGGCGCGCCGACATCGATGCAATGCAGTTGAGCACCACGCTCTGCACCTCCTTGTGCGAGCGCAGCAGCCGGATGAGCGCCTTGGCAATCAGCTGCACCTCGTTACGTGGCGCCACATGATGATAGAGCTGGGCGACGGCCATCACAACGGAGGCGTTGCGCGACTGCAGTAGCGGCTTGGTCTGGCGCAACAGCAGCCGATGATCAAGATCGATGTGGTAGCCGCTGTTGCTGCTGCTGTTGCTGCAGTTGTTATCGTTGTCCTTCTCCTTATCTTTGTCATTGTTGTTGTTGTTGTTGCTCGATTTGCTGGACTTTGCCTTGGGCTTGCCGGAGGCCTCGTCATCGCTGCTGGCCTCAGCATCACTGCTCGAACTCGAAGACTCGTCATAGAAGCGTTCATTGGCTGGCGCATCGGCATCCAGGAAGTCGCCCTGGCCGTGCTCCTCGTCCGCATTGGGATCGACAAACTGTGTGCGCGCGTAGCGCGTCAGCATATTTATGATGATCACTTGACCCCATTCATCCACGTCCACGAGCAGATTGCACAGCTTGCGATAGTTTTTGTGTATCAGATCCACGCGCTCCGGACAAACCTGGCCAAAGGGACGAAACACTCATCAGTTGGGGAAATTATAAATAAAAAGATCATTGAGCAACTCTTACCTCATCGAAGGCCATTACGGCGGAGCCGACAACCAGGGTGGTGCGATCGGAGAGCAGCTTCTCAATGACCGTCACCAACTCGTCCTTTTGGTCGGCATCCAGGGAAAAGAGCTTGGGTATGGCGTGCGCCGCCGTCTTGCGCACATAGGGACTGAGATCCGCGGCGCTGTCGCGGATGGCCAACATTACGATGGGCACGATCATGTTGACCCGTATGGAAGAGAGCACACGTAAGGCGGATGCGCGTATTAGCTGATTGGGATCCTTAAGAGCCCGCTGGAATGTGGATATGGAGAGCAGCGCCAAGTCCTGTTGCTCCTCGGCATAGCGCACCAGGTACACATAGACCAGCTTCTTCACTTCGATGTTCTTGGAGACTACGTTCTTGACGACGGCCGGAAAGAGATCGCTGGCATCTCGACCACGCGCGATCATGCCAATGATGCGCTTCATCGCCTCCAGCTTGAGGCCATCCTTGTTGCTGTCGAGCATCTGCTTGAGATCGTCATGTTTGCGGCCATCGCTCTGGAAGAAGGCCGCACCGCTGGCCGGATCCGCACCGAACTCCACGTCCAGCCCCATTTGGGGACGGTCGCCATAGGCAGCCACCGAAAAGGGATTGCTGGCCGAGTTCTGCTGCATCTTGCGAGGGGGATGCTTGCCAATTCAATTCTAGTCCAAGAGTTGTGTCTGTGCGTGTGTGAGTGCGTGCAAAAAGAGGTGAAAGCTTTTGTTGGAAACCTGCTGATATTTTGCTACACTCCAGTTAGCAACGCACGGTAAATTCTACAACATTTACCAATACTTTGACATATCTGTCACACACAATGGACACACTTGCACTGCAAAATTTGTGCTACTACTCGATAAGCAAGTGTCCACGAGTACGATAACATTATCGATAACAATCATCGGTTGCATGCTTTGTTTACTAAGCAAATGCTAGTTGAGTAGCATCACTAACCATACAACAACCATATGGTTAGTGGTAGCATACCAAGTACCGATAATTAAGAACAATATACACACATATATCTCAAATTCACTGCCTACTTATTTAATACTAAAAATTAATTTTAATAAAAATATAATTACTTAATTAATTAATTGAAAAATAAACAAATAGTTAAGCTTAACAATTTTATGATTAGATAATGCCTCTCGCGAAGCAGCCAGTGAGAACAATTTGCGGTGGCCTGCCGTCCCTGGTTATCGCCCGCCTATCGATATTCGTACCGATGCAAACCGAGCAACAACAACAACAACAGCCGCCGTGTAGTAGTTAGGCAGAGCGTACTAAACGTCGCAGCCGCACTCACGTCAATTAATGGCCAAGTAAAATTGAAAAAGGAAGGCAGAAACAAGAACGGTAAGCGAGATGAACTTTCCGCTAGCTAATTCCAACAAAGACACGTTGCGAGCGGCATGCAAGAAGTGCGGCTACGCTGGTCACCTGACCTACCAATGCCGCAATTTTCTCAAGGTAAGCTGAAGCCGCTAACCTGAGTACAACCAATAAATAAATAACGCCTATCGGCTAGGTTGATCCCAACAAAGAAATACTGCTCGATGTGGAAAGCACCAGCTCCGATTCGGAGCTCGATTATTTGACGCCGTTAACCGAGCTGCGTGCCCAAGAGCTGAAAGCCGAGAGCGATATTGCTCCAGCTGCAGCAGCGGCCACAAAGCCAGATAAGAAAAACAGCAGCAGCAGCGGCGGCGGCAACAAGCACATTAGCAGCAGCAAACGCAGCAGCAGCAGCAAAACTGTCGCGACGAAACACACAAAAACCGAACGGCACAAGAAACGCAAGAGAAAGAGCAAGAAGCACAAGGAGTCGAAGATCAAATCTAGCAC
The DNA here is from genome assembly GCA_035045555.1 of Drosophila fulvimacula. Lineage (NCBI taxonomy): Eukaryota > Metazoa > Arthropoda > Insecta > Diptera > Drosophilidae > Drosophila > Drosophila fulvimacula. The sequence continues at coordinate 1,889,266 of JAWNOX010000110.1, read as the reverse complement.
TAAATCATCAGAGTTGTCCAAAAAGCAAAAGAAGCCGCAGCGCACCAGCAAAAAGTCGAAGCGTCGTCGCGCTGCCAGCACTAGCGGCAGCAGCTCCACCAGCAGCACCTCATCAACCTCATCGTCTGAGAGCGAGTCGACGAGCGATTCGTCTAGCAGCGACACGGAGTCAGATTCCAGCGACAACGAGGAGTCAAGCACTAGCGAATCGGACGAGTACGGGCGTAAGAAGAAGCGCCAGGGCAAATATAAACGGAAAGCCGAGACAACAGCGCTTCGTCGCAAAAAGTCGAAATCCAAGCGCAAGAGGCACCGCTCTGGCGCCAATGTCGGCGCCGGCGTCGGCGGCGCCGGCAGTGCAGCCGGCGGAAACAGTTACCTCAGCAGTCTCAGCGATAGCAGCACCTACTAAGCTGGCTAACAACGACTTACCAAAAGCACTTGCAACGGCATTTAGTTGACCATCCTAGTTAAAAAAGGCGAAACAAACGGAAAGGAAAAGAAATGAGAAATTAGAGCAACCTAGGCTAGCGTTATATATAGTAACATATATTATTGCATGGATGAATCTGTGAAGCCAATTTAATTATCCTGCGCTTCCTCAACCAAAAGCGGAATTTCACACAAACACACCCACACACACACACTCACAAACATATACACGATTAAAATTGTGTTAGCTTTAAGTTGACAATCCTCTCCAGAGCATATAATTTGCAAATATAACAATTTAGTTTGTACAAATTTGTTCAATACATCAATTTATACATATATAAATATGTATGTATGTATGTGTGTATGTATATATGCATGTGTGTATGTTGTTTACTGTTACTGTGAAAGGGCGCAGCCGCTTATCTACATGTTTGTCAAGATCTGCTCGCCGCCTATCTTGCGTCTACTTGGATGACTGTAATTTCAATCCCAATTCCGCATATCCACTTACAACTATAATATTGCCATTTTGGACTGCTTGTAAATACATTTCAAGATGGAGGACATGACTACTTATACGCATAACAGTAAATACGCATAGTTGCATTTTGCACTTATGCAGAGGAGCGCATTTGTGACGTCACATCGCACACGCTACCTACACTGACTTTGACTAAATTAGTAGTTCGATTTGTATTGTGAGCTATAATTATTTATTTGAAGCGTAAGACTTTCATCATAATTTACAATTCAACTTCATTTATGATTTGCATAATTATATACAATATGCACACAGAGTGTAGTAGAAGTGACGTCACATGGACACAAGAGCTTTGCCTTGTTTACCAGCCAAATTGATTTATTTTTTAGTTTTTGTTTTGGAAGTGTGAAGAGTTCTTCCAAAATGGTCTCAAGCAATCACTATGATAATTTAACATATTATGTGGACAACACTTAGCATTTACGGACACACACGCACTCTCATATATATATATATATATATACATATATATGTATATATACACTAATACATAAAATATAATACAAAGGGAAGAGGATCTAGTTTAGCGGCGGAAGAGCCAGCGGCTGTGCCTGTTCTGCCGCCGTTGTCGTTGTTGTTGCTGGCACTATGTTGCCGTTAGTCGAGCAGTTCTGCAGCGCTGTCTCCATTGTGGAAAGCCGACGCTCCAGTCCCGTTATCTTCGTTAAGTACTGTTGGCAGTTCTCGCAGTCAATGGCTGTGATTGTTGCTGTGGCTGGGGCTGGACTTGGTACTGAGCCTGGGGCTAGCGGGTTTTCCTGCTTGGACATGGCCATAATGAGCGCAGTATTTTGTAGCTTAAGCTCATTGTTCTGGGTCAGCAACTCCTCGCAGAGAGCGCACGTGGAGGCGCGCAGATCGGCAAGTGCCTGCTCCTTGGCCCGCAGGCTCTTCATCAGTGAACGATTCTCCTTCTTGAAATCGAGCAGCTTCTGCTCCAGCTCGAGCAGCTCATCCTCATTGTCGGTGACGCCGCGTGCCGTATCCAGACTCTCGTTGATCTTATGCATGCTATTATTGTTGACCACCCGGGTCATCGCCTGCAGTATGGTTTCTATTTTCCTCGAATCCTGCTGCTGATGATGGTGCTGCTCGATCAGCGAGATCGAATCGCCGCTGGTCTCCTTCATGGGCAAATTGCTGTTGCTGGTTAGCCGACACATGGCCTGCAGCAGGGTGTCCATTTTCTTGTCCATGGCATGGCCCGTGGCCCGCTGCTCATCCAGATACACCTCCAGCTTGCTCGTGGGCGATGTTGGAGATAGATTCTGTTCCGACACCGTGTTGCTGCTCGTTGGAAGTGGCTTCAGCATCTTCTTAACGGAAAGCGCCCGGTGTGTGGTGATGCTGTCCTCCGTGGATTGGGTTGATTCGCTTTCGCTGTCGTAGGCCTCGGGCTTTGGCGGGGAATTGGCAGGTGGTGGTGCGGATAATTCAAGCATCTTCTTCGATGATGTAGGCGGCAGCGATTCGTTGCATGCTTTGCCGGTCTGCTCGTTACGCACCTCCTCGATGGGCAGACCGAGCCTGATCAGGGCATCGGTGAACTCCCGCTCATCCTTGGCCACCTCGAAGCGCAAGCTCCAGAAGCGCTGCTCGTCGTCATAGAATTGCATATACGATTCGCGAAGTATCACATTGGTTGGGCCAACGCGCGGCGACGTCGACTGTGTCGTCTTGGTCAGCAGCAGCGTGCTCAGCAGCTGGCTACGGCTCTTGTAGACGACCAGCTTGGATGCGCCGGCTGCATTGCGCGAGAGCGCAACTCCCACACGTCCCACATTGTCGCTGCCATTGAATCCATGCGCCACCTTGGCCACCACCGTGTTCCAGCTTTCCACTGGAATCAGATCGCGCTTGTTGCGCGACCCAGATGAAACCATAATTGTTTTTATTTTTTGTTGTTGTTGCTGCTGCTGCAACTGTGACTGAGACTGTGGTTGTTGCTGTTGTTGTTGTTGTTTCTGTTGCTGTTTGGTAGTTGATGGTTGGTAGCGCAAATTGCTCGATTCGTTTTGCAGCGGTTTGTCATCATCCTCAAAGATCTGACGCAAATTACGTGGGCCATCGGTGCTGCAAGAGCGAGAGATGAGGCCAAAACTCGACCCGGAACGCCGCGCCACGCCACTCACCTGTGCAGTTTATCGAAAAAATCCTGATTGTTGTCGCGTCCAAAATCCATTAGAATTTCACTGCTATTGATCTGTGCTCTACTTCGAATAAAATGAATGCCTCAAAATATTACGATGGGATTCAAAGGCCAGATCTCTGTGCAGCGCCTACTAACTTAAGACCAGGGCTGCCACACTTTGGCATTTGACGCTTTCTCGATGACAAATTGAATTTTGTTTTTATTTTTGTAAGCAACAAGAAATTGAATTACTCAACAGTGAACTTATTTAAAAGACAATCAATAAATAGCATATAAATAAAAGAATAATTTGTTTAAATTGATTTATTTAATTTATTTTTATTTACTTTTTTGTTTTTTGTTAAAGCGCTCTGCGTCCTTATCAAGTTGCAGCTGCAAATAAGCTCGTAGTGGGCGTCTTTTATTTTGGTATTTTTACTGTATTTTATGTGTGGTCATTTTTAGCAGTAAATATTTAACAGGTGAGCCGGCACGTCGAATGGCTAACGGTTGATAATTAACGGTTATTTCTTTTTCCAAATGTATTCAAAAACACCTCAACAGCCGCCAAAGAGAACTCTGCCCATCACAGTTGATTGTTAAATGAATTATTTTTTATGTAATTTTTTTTATGTATGTATGTAATATTTTTATGTAATAGGTGTTTTGTGGCTACAAGTCTATAAGTCTAAATCTAGAAAAAAAATGTATATATATATAATATATATATATATTATATATATATAAACTGGGTTGCGTTTCCTGCAGCATGCGTACAAGATATATATTCTACATTCTAAGTATATCGCTTTCATTTCTTTTGATTTTCACTCTTGGGTTTACAAAATAGACAGTCATATATGTATGATATACAACTGGGATAACCTAGACACGATTTCTTCAGTGTTTTCTCTTAAGCACGTAAGTTGTTATCCAGCTTATAAAAAGTTCATACAAAGTAATAGTTATGAAAACCGACTACAAACTAACATCTATGGAATTTTCATTTGTCTTCGAATGTAAAAGTAAACTATTGTATATAGTAGTTATATAGGCTAAGAATTTATCATATGATCGATTCATTAAAAATGCTGAAACCTGAAGCTGCAGCCGAAACTGAAGTAGAAATAGAAATAGAAATAGAAACTGAAACTTTGTGTATGTGACGTTCACCGTCTGTAAATTGAAAAATGATATCTGTTTATATAGCTCGATCCCTGGATATCTCATTTTGGCATCCCATTGCGCTTGGGTGCTGGAAGCGGTGGAAAGTTTTCCTTGTAAAGCTTGGAATGTTCGCAGACTGGCGCCGTCATCTGACCCTGAAAAGTTTGCATTGGACCTGGGCCGAAAGGTGGCATTGGTACTGGTGGCGGTGCCGGAAATGACGGCATAAATGGCGGAGCTGGTGGTGGTGCCACCATCAAATTGTTCTCGTGCTGTGGAGCAAGAATACAAATGAAGATTTAGAATGAATTCAAATGAAATGGATGCAAATCGAATTACCTGTCCCATAATTCTCATTGCCTGCCAGTCCTTCCTTTGATACAGCGGCAAAACGGGCTGCGATGGTAACATGTACGGTGAGAAGAGACCGTGATGCTGGACGTATTCCATCTGGTGTTGTGTCATCTGACGCTGGTTGCCTATTTCGAACCGCTTCTGTTCCTTGGCAGTGCGCATCTTGAGCTCAAAGCCGATGGGCTTCAATGGTTTCTCTTTGATATCATCGTTGTTATTAAAATTCGGAACGTTATCCAGGCGTTCGTCGTCATTTAGGCTCCTATTGCCCGTAGCCAAGTGGCCGAAAGTGTTGCTGGCCAGCCCAGCACTGCACCCGTACAGAGCCGAGAGCCTCTCTGGTGGACGTCGTTGACCTGCTGGTGCTGGTTTTGGTGGTGGTGTTGGTGGTACTACAGTGCGCTTCATTATGCAAAATATTCGACTATCTTAAAGTTGGCTAACGTCAGTGGCTCTTTACGATCACAGTAGGACTTAAGCTCTATCACGATATTGATCAATATGCGTCCTCCGAATATATGATTATATTATATATATTTCTATAATCAGAAGTAAGATAGTTTTACGTTATGTTGTAGAACAAATTAACCAATCGGTTGTTTTTATAGTTTTATTGTATAACTGTAATATCAGTCAGTACGAAGTTAACTTGTGTCGAAATAATTTTTTGGAATTTGCGAATGAGTTTTCGTATTGATCACTGTTATAAATTTTTATATGTTTATATGTGTGTAATAATTGAGCCGACTTATTGATTAAGCCAGTGTCTGTGCAATCCGGACAATAAATCAGGACTAAGCTTTTATTGAACCTTTACCGGTTTTTTGTATCGTCGTACTAAGATTGCCAGATCAAAAGTCTCGATCATCCAACTTGGGCAGAGCGATAACACATAAAAAACATAGCGAGTGTAATCGATATCAAATTCAAATATAATATTCATAAAATATATTTACTTGCTAAAATAATCGTAGTAGTCGTTGTAATAAAATAACAGGCCTTGATAAACAGAATGCTTCCGAACGCTGAACATTTGCCAGTATTATGTTGTGTGTCGTCAGCGCGAGTTGACATAAAATATTTATCGAAAAATATATTTCTTAATCATACTTGTAAACAGTGCTGCCAGAAATTGTAAAATCAACAGCTGAGTTCTGGCCGCGGACTAACCGCGAATTTGTTACGAATTTTAAAGAATTGACATTAACATCGCCAGATCACATTGAATTGCATTTGCTATAAGCAAAATGTCTGATGATCCTGACTATCTATTTGCACTTCAACTGCAGGAGCAGCTCGATGCTGCCGAGAATGCGAACATGTCGGACGTAAGTAACAACGCAGTTTTTTTTTTTAGCCCACAAAACATGCAAAAGTTCGAATTTGCTATTTAATGGTTAGGTAAAGACGGAGAAGACAGACCAAGATGATTCTGACTACAAGTTGGCCATGAAGCTGCACGCCGAAATAAATGCCGAAATTACAGATATCGCTGACTTGACTGACACAGATGGGGACGGCACAATTGCCCTCGACATGTCCAGCACCACCAAAAAGAACAACAATCTAAACAAGGTGAACCCCTCTTCAAGTGTAAATATATAACACATTATCCATGCTTCATATATATAAAACCTAATGTACGCAGCACAAGGACAAGGAGCTAATAGAGGTACGCCAGTCTTCGCCAGCTGGGCACACTAACTATTTGGATCAGACCCAGAATCTGGTGCATCCCGAATGGGAGTTAGTTGATCCAACACCAGATATATTTGCCATGTTTGTGCGCTTCGATCAGAAGTTCTTTCAGAAGCGTCTGGGCGCCGTTGTTGTTGAGTGGAGCAAGCGGATGTACTCCTGCGCTGGCATTTGCTATCAGCGCGGCAATCGATTCGTTAAGGAGGTTATCATTCGGCTCAGTGAGCCGCTGCTCAAGCTGCGTCCGCGCAAAGATTTAGTCGAGACCCTGCTGGTGAGCTCTATCCCACTTAATGCATTGATTTCATTATTTAAGTGCATGTTTTTTGTTTTTGATTTGCCTCTGCAGCACGAAATGATCCATGCCTATTGCTTCGTGCTGAATATACGCGAAGGCAATGGCGGACATGGACCGAACTTTAAGCGCATCATGGGCACCATTAACAAAGTCGCCGGCACCAACATAACTGTCTATCACACCTTTCACGATGAGGTGGACGCCTATAAGACCCACATCTGGCGCTGCAATGGCGTCTGCCAATACCACAATCCTTTCCAGGGCTGGGTGAAGCGAACCTCTAACCGCGCACCGGGTCCCAGCGATCAGTGGTGGGCCAAGCACCAACGTGACTGCGGCGGCACCTTCGAGAAGATTAGCGAGCCAGCCAAACCCGCTGGCAAAGTTATGCCCAAGCCCAAAGGCACCAAGTACACGACCAAATTTAAGAATGAATCAACGTCAACATCTGGTGTCGGTATACGTAAATATTTTGACAATCCAAAGCTTTCAGTTAATCTTTTGCCACAAGTGCAGCCAGCTCTTGGTCTGCCGGGCGCTTTTCCGCCCACATCATATCCTGACTTATCGAACAGTCCACTTAGCCACCGCAAGCCGGCCACTCCCTCAAGGAAGCGCAACAATGTGGTCGGCTTTAAGGATCTGATCGATCTGAGCGGCAGCGCCGGGAAAGATACTAAACGTGATATCAAAGCAATTCTCCCGGGCGAAGGCGAGATGCGGGGCCAGGGCTATAGCATGACCAACGGAAGCGAAGGGCTCAATACCAGTCCGGCGCGCAATTCAGACATTGTCAATCGCGAGCATTTGCGTGAGGTGTGGTCGAAGCGGTTTGGTAACGACAATGAGAAGACAATGGCAAAGCCGGATTCATGGATCCCAGTTAAACGTCGTCGCCTTTCCGTCAATTTGACTGGCTGGGAGACCTACGATAGTGACGTTATGGTATGTGATGTGGTGGAGCCGATCATAAGCATCTCAGATACCGACGACGAAATCCCTGTGCAGTACAAGTCTCCGACAGCAGTTGCCAATAAGCCGCCGCCATTGTCCAGCCAGGAGCTCACAGTCAAAATCAAGAGCGAGGTGATGGAGGAAGAGACCCTCTACGACGACGATGAGATTTTAATGATTGATGATGAGTACGATGACAGTGTCGCCGACCTAAGCGCAGCCTCGGAGCTGGCCGATCAGTCGATTATCGATGACCTGTTCGGCGAGGACACGCTGCTGCAGGAGTTCCAGCGCGAGAATGATGTGGTGCCGTGCAGCTCGCGCTATCAGTTCGATGAGGGCAACGACATAACCACTTGCCCCATCTGCTTTGAGAAAATGAAACGTTCGGAGTTCGCCAATCACCTCGACGGCTGCAGCATCACCATTCGTGTGCCGCCGCCCAAAATTAAGTCGACCACCCAGCTGCCCGAGGACAGCGACAGCATCAACAATCCCAAATCGAAACCAAAGCCAAACAAGCAACGCAAGTCCGCTGTATCGAAGCGTCATATTTTGAAGAGCTCCGGTTACTCGAACTCCGAAATAGCTGCCCTAGATCTCAGCTCATCCAGTTCGTCCAATGAGTCGCCCAAGCCCACACCCCGTCAGCAGCGTCAGCGCTCGCTCTTCAAGCAGACAACGGAGTGTCCCAAGTGCGGCCAGGAGCTGCTCGGACACCAAATGGAAGCACATCGCAAAATCTGCAAGCGCTCCAAGTAGCTGACCTAATGCTCATCATTCACGTTATCTTAAGCCTTTTTTTTCCATTTAGAGCTTTATGGGGTGTTCGCCTGCCCCATACAAATATTCTTGTTTCGCAACCATTCTCTTTCGCTAATCGCAAAATTTCCATTTTCTTTATTTTTTCCGCACAGGAAACTAGTTTATGCCAGCAAATGAAGTTTATATTTATAATATATTTATGTTGCGAATAGCCAAACGGAAAATGTCTTTTATTTCTTGTTTATTGCACTTGGAACATTCTTCGGATTGCAATTTGTTTGAAATGCGAAAATCAACAAAATTCTTCGAAGTTTTCAATTGACCCACAAGCGTGAAATAGGAGCTATCTCCTCGGCCGGTTGGTTTCTGCCGAAGCGGGTCTGTAAATACTGAGCCAATTGGAAATGGGAACTTGGACTCGGTGTATTATGCTATTCTGCGTATTATTATTAATCTTATTCGATTGCATTGACAGAGCCCTTAACGTAAACATATTCTATATGCATACATATATGTATGTAGGAGAGGGAAAACTTTGTTTACGGCAGAGCTATGCATGGCTAATGATCATTAGCTTATATAGAATGAGATAGTATACAATTATAGAGCTAAGCGGAGGTCAGGGTGTTTGCCTGACAGGCACTCTCGACTAAAACGTAGAGAGTAGGGAGTAACATGTATAGTCTTATGGCTATATATCCTTATAGTTTATTTAGTGATTTAAATATAATGTAATATAATATTTAAATATATAAGCCAATAGAGAGGTCGAATGGATGGAATATAACAGTGCTAAGCGGAGGTCAGGGTGTTTGCCCGTCAGGCACTCTCGACTAGAATCCTCCTATCCTATGATTGTAGAGTAGAAGTAGAAGTAGTGATAAGTTTTGACTGCCAGTTGCATATATAGTCTCATGGCTATATATCCTTAGTTTATTTAATGATTAAATTTGCTTATATCAACTTTCCAAAATAACGCAAGTGCGACTTGTGGGCATAGCGTGTGGCTAGTGCTGGCCAATGGACAATGAACATGTCTACGAGTGGTAGTAGCAAGTGGCCGCTCAATGAGAGGGTATCGACGCGGCAATAGCTTTCCACAAATATGATCTTGCTCTTTGAGGGTAGGCGGCCAAGTAGGCGCCACAGGTAGGCCGCATAACAATAGGGTACACAAGTGCCGGGCCCATTGCAGAGCACCAGCAGAGGACGATCACGCCAAACGAGCCAGCAGCTCCAAAGCAATGCCCATAGTGTTGTAAATATGGTGGTCAGCCAGCTTTGGCCGACGTTGCGACTGCGCGGCACACGTATAAAGTCGTCGTCGATTAAAGCCGGCAAAGCGGAGCGCATTTTGCGTTCCGAAGTCTCGTCGTTGTTGGCCACAATGTAACGGAATGTTTGGTGTTGCTGAAAGTCTTCGTGCTGCAATAGTGCCAAATTAATTTTACACATTTCGGCTGTGTGCCCACCAGAGCCGAGGATTACATAAATGGGCTGATCAGGTGCCTTAACGGGACACATTTTGTTTCGACAAAAATAAATAAAGTATCAGAATTTACATTTGTTTACGATTGTTTCGATTAATAATGGGGTCACCCAAATGTTTTCTGTGGTTACTCGATTAAATGGCCTGCTCAGTTTTGCGTTTTGCTGCTCTCACAATGCGTCAATGAACATTTAAAAAGAAAATTGCTAAGCACATTTGTTCGAACTTATTGGATTTTTAGCCTGATGTGAACGGATTTTAGACAGCAGCATACCAGCTTTGACAGCGCCAAGGCATAAAGAATGGCTGAAGATCCACGTAACGAGTTTGTATTGTATAATCTAGACAAACTAGTGAGATGCTTAGCTGGAAAGAAGGTAAGTGAAGTAAACGATAACTGAAGGGAATTTTACAGTTAAATGATTTTGTTGCAGTCGACTAAAGCTGAGCGTAGCTCGCTAATGCAATATGCAGTGCACAAGGTTCGCAACCATCGCTACCTGAGCACCAACAGCTATGAGGTCAGTCGATCCGTCGACAATCTGGTCGATCGCTTTCATTATGAGGGCATGATGCATCAGGCAAAGGCGGCGCGGTTCTTGTGCTCTTTGATAATGAACCATGGCATGTGGCGGGGGCACGCCGAGGTGGATGTGCAATACTCCATAGTCGATTTCCTCTTGCACGTGACCCACTATCCGATGCAGATGCATCGCCGCAACAGGGTGGCGATGGAGGAACGTCTGCTGGCCTTAAAACACGCTGTCAAATCGGCTCCGCCAGATTTTGTGCCCAGAGAATTGATCGAACCAAATCCTGTCGACACGGAAATCGATTGGGTGGCATATCTACGGCAAGACTTATTCGCGCTGCCCAAGGGACGCTACGACAGTGATAGCAGCTTAAGCGTATGTTTTCCTTTTACACAGTTCACTTTCAAATTGTCATTTGATGCATTGCCGGCTTTTAGGATTGGAGCGAAGAGAGCAGCAGCGAGGAGAGCTCACAGCACGAGACAGCGCTGGCTGCCAAGACCAGCCTGGGTCCGAAGGCAATGGCGATGGTATATGCCAGCTGTCGTGCTTATCCCACTGGCACGAATACGTTCGTGCCGGTGCCCAAGCGGCCAGTTGGACGGAGGAAGAAGATGTTTAGGATTACACAGCCGAAGTGCATATCCTTCAGTGGCATACAGACGCGACCCAACTGGTGTACGCTGCCCATGCTTGACGCGCTGCGCCCACCGCGGCCGTACGACGAGCTCAGCATTCATATTTTTGATCCCAGCTATTTGGCCAGAACGATCCATTCGCATTGGTGGCGAGACAATATCAAGATCTATACGTTGACGCCAACCAGAGACCCGTGCGCCAACTTTGCCATTGCCCATATACAGCATCTGAATCGATATGAGGACGCGGAGCTCAAGCATTCGCTGCCCAATACGGTAACCGAGACATGCCTGCTCCGCGAGATCATCTTCATGTTCTTCGAGCCCGCTGATTGTTGCTTCTTTACGGTGCAGCCGGATACGTTCAAAATCAGCGTCCGGCCCAACGTTTCCATCTGCAGCGCCACCCATGTGAGTGATACCCAATACGTTGAAGTAGAAACTCGAACCATGACAATTTAACTCTTTCCCCAGAGCACCATCAAGACGACGTTGGAGGCGGAGCTGGTGGCGCCCTTGCAGGCCATGTACAAGTTGCGTCGATTGATCAGGGATCTGCTGCGACCCACTGATGGCAAGACGACCACTGGCACCCTGGAGTGCTTTGGTATTGGCTTGCGGGATCTCGTCCAGCCGATTGTGCAGCGTCTGCTAGCCTTCGAGCGCCGCCTGCTGAACAAGGCGGCTGGCAAGCAGGAGTCGGGTCTGACGCTGATCAGCTTCGTGATGCACATGCGCAAGCAATTCAAGGAGTTGCAGCACCTTGAGGTGCTGACCACTGGCGCCATAGTTGATGCACCTCCGCATTTGAAAAGTGCCTACCTGCTGACACAGCTCTTCAAGCACACGCGGGTGCATGTGCCCTACCAGAAGGTGGCCACCGCGCTGCTACTGATGACGCTGAAGCGCTTCTGCGACATCAGCGATAATTGGTGGCGGCATGCGGAGCTGAACGACAGCCGATTCGAGTACATTGTGGAATACAGCAGCATGCACGCCAGTGACGTCGTTGGGCTGGGCATTTGCGAGCGCTGCCTGCCTGAGGATGCGCCGCCCGAGCATAGAGAGATCCTGGCGGAGCTGCAGGGGTGTGAGTTCTACAAGCTGCTCATCACATACGCTCTGGAGTCGGGTGAGACGCAGGATCTGCTGGCGAGCATCAGCTTGCTGGGCGACTTGGTGAACACCACCCAGCAGTTGGGGCCGCTGCACGAGGATCTGATCAGGCATTTTTTCGACGAGCTAAGGAGGTTTGATGACTACTCTCAGCCTGTGGGCCGACGGCGCAAAAGCGTTCAGGATGGGGTGCGCCAGGAGCTGCGCCAGTACGACGAACAGATTCTCAACACTGCCTCCCGAATCGGTGATCCTCTGCTAATGAAGCTATTCAGTGAGCACATACGATGCGATCAGAGGGACCAAATCCAAATGGACCGGCAGCCGCGCCCGCTGCAGGTGCTCGACATTCTTGACTCGTTGAACGGGTGCACCAAGCTGCAGCTGCCGCAACTGATCCCTCGTTCCCTGGGCAAGGTTCTCCGGCAGCGCTGCGATCTGGCCAACGTCTATGTGATGCGCTGGTATCGCGAGGAGCAGGTCATCGCCGACCACGTCCGCTTCCTGCGCCACGTCCTCATGTTCCAAACGGACTACATCATGTATCCGTTCTACATCAGTCTCTTCAACCAGATTGAGTCCGGCCAGAACTGGGCATCCTCATCGGACCTAACCACCGAGCTGTACGACATTCTGGACGTCCACTATCCGAGCATGGCTTGTGAGCTGTATGTGGAGCTCATCTCGCGCTCGCGCTCCCAGTCCATAAAGGTATACGAGGCGCTGAATGCCCTTCGCATGGTGTATATGATGTCTCCGGCTCTAGCCCGCATCATTACAGCAAAGCAAATGCTGGCCTACAACAACATTTGGCGACTCATGCTGAAGGTCAAGTGGGCCGCATGGAAGCTGGAGCACATGGAGTTCATAAAGCGTCAGGAAGTATACGGGCCCCTCGATCTGATTGGATTGACTGTGCGCCGATTGGAGATCTTGCGCTTCTGGTTAATCAATATGATCAACAGCCTCCACACGCATCTCTGCACTTATGTGATGCACGCGGTTGGCCTTCAGTTCGAGGGGGAGCTGCAGAAGATTTTAACGATACGCGAGCTGGCGAAGCTGCATGAGGAGTATCTGATGTGTCTGTCGAAGCACTGCCTGCTAACCGAGGACTTTGATGAGTTTCACAGCGCCCTGGAGCAGATCTTCCATTTGATCTTTGTGCTGGACATGGAGTGGAAGAGCTGTGGCAACTATCTAAATGAATCGCATGCTCTCAGCCTGGATATAAGCTTCGATAATACGCTAAGTCTGGATGAAAACGAGACCCATTTCCATACCGAGGAGTCCAACAAGGCCATGGAGTATCTGGCGCTCAATCAAGTCGGCGAAATTGAGGACACCTATATACGTTGCCATCAGATGATGGCCGGCATCCTGACTAATCTCGTGTATAAGCATGATCAAAAGTTTTGTAAGTGATATAGTATACAATATGCTAAAATTCATAAACTAATCAGTCTCACTCGCTCTCTGTCTCCGTCCCTCTCTATTTGCAGTAAATTCCCTGGAGGTGGCCATCAGCTCGAGTCTGCCCTGTTAATGCAATCTCAAACCAAACTAGGAAAAGTATTTGAACAAAATTAACTTATTGTATAATTATTATTCAATTTATTGAATCATATTGTATAAGCGTATTTATATCAATTTTAAGTGCCATTTGAATTTCATTAATATTATTAAAATTACATTGTTTTAAAGCATATTTTATTCATAATTTCTTTGGGCATAAGCGGAGCTTTTTAATTTCTATCTCTATCTCTTTCTCTCTTCAGTCCTCGGGACAAAGTATTAATATGTGGCAGCGCCAAATTTGTGTATCGATATATGCGTCGATAGGTACAACTGGCGATCTTGCTAAATGGTGTACAATGCTGCCCATACAAAATCAATGGGCAGCACTTTGACTAAGCCATTGTTTATTTGAATTTTTAATGTGTAGAAATAAATTTTAACGATGACTCGTGTTTTTCTAGAATGTGTGGCATGCAGACCTTGCCCATTTGTTGCCCTGGCAACCGCGGCCGGTAATAACAAACTGCAAATGCACTGCCAAGCGGCATTCGCAAGATGGAAGTGGATATGGAGATTAAGAGTAGCAGCAGCTACTATGATTATGGCCAGCCTTGTAAGTAACTTAACTTATTTAAATTCAAACCGAAATTAATTGCACTTGTAAATGTTCCAGTAACGCCACAAAATTCGAATTTAATCTTGCAAATGTTGCTGCAGGCAAACGCCTATGTGTCTATCCTCTGGAGCGCCAGCTATCTGCTGCATCTCTTCCTCTGGGTGAGAGCTTGATTATATATGTATTTGCCTATATGACTCAATATAATGCTTGCAGTCGCATGAGGTATGGAACTATACGGGTCTGGCCATGCTGCTGGCCTACGTGCTGGCCGTTGGCACCGAGTCGCTGCGTCTCTACGCCAGCTACTCCATCAATTTGACCACAAATGCCACGACCATGTGGTTGCTGCTAACACTCACGCCCTGCGTGCTGCTGCCCGCCTTGGTCTACCTGCGCATGGCCGTGGCCTCTTCCAGCCTCTGGCTGCATTTCCTATCGAACGCACAATTTGTACTCATTGGGCTGGAGACGCTGTCGGCGCTCATCAACCACGCTGGCAGCCAGCTGGCCAGGGCAAGGGGCAAGGGGAAGTCACTCGAGTCAAATGGGCAGCTTTAGAGTTTATGTGGCATAACATTAAATGTGCTTGTGTATTCCTAAATATGTTACATTGTCTATTCTAGTCCGATCTTAAGCTATAGCTAAAGCATAAGGCAAATCACACTTTGCTCGCATCGTCCAAATTGTGCGCTTTGAGCAGCGCGTCAATCCGATCCAGATGCGTGCGCATTGTAGGCAAATAATTGGTCAGCACCTCAATGTTCTCCAGCTGGGCTGGTCCCTGGCCCAGTAGCTGGCTACGCGTTGGCACCCAGCTGTAGATAATCTGCGAGAGTAGGCGACGTTAGCTGGACTCAACTGACTAGGGACGCTGACTAGGGATGGACTCACCTTGATGGTGCTCTGCACAATGAAGCCGTGGTACGGCTTCAGAGTTCTCTCATACGCGTCCTGCAGATGCGGCTTAAGCGCCTCCTTGTTCTGCGCGTCGTTGTAGATGTTCTCGAAGAAGGTGCAGATCAGCTGGAGGCCGCGCTTCAGCCAGAGCAACGCAGACGACGCATAGTCGTCGACATTCACATTTAGCACGATCATATCCTCCAGATACTGGTATTTTAGTACGTCTGTGCCATAGACTTTGGTTAGTTTCTATGGTGTCCGAATCGGTATCGGAATAGGAAGATATTAGATCATGCAAACGGAGAGTTTTCGTTGACTTACGGTTATGTTTCCATTCATATCTTTGATAACGGGCGTGAAGAGTTTGCCAAAGGTCTCTGTGCGGGTATTTAGATAAAAGGTTAGTTGAATGATCGATCGATCGATCGGCCGACGGATCGGTGGAGCCAACTTACCAATAACCGTTACGATCTCCTTGGACGCATTCAGAAACGCCTGCGTCTCGATCTTGTCCTCCGCTGTGGTGGGAAAGCCCTTCAGCACCTTGAACTGTATGCGAGCATCGGCCATAATTATATATAGTTATATGTATTATGTCTGTTATATATATTATTCCAGTTGCTGCTGCTCCAGCTGAGGTCTGAAATGGGAATGAACTGGCCGGAATTAGCCAACGCAATCGTTTAGTCGTGTCTTCTGCACTAGTCGTTGTTGTTGTTGTTGTTGTTGTTGATATTGAACATCAAATATACGACTCTTTTTCTTACACACATACACATGCATATGCATATGCATATGTATATGTATATGTATATGTATATGTGTGTGTGCATACCTTTTGTTGTATTTGTTTTATCTTATCAGTGCCAAATATTGTTATTTTATGATTTTGATTTTGATTTTATTTTCCTTTTTGTTGTTTTGCCTCTATCAAAATTATTTTTCATTATCGAAGGGCGAGCTGAAGCAGCAGAAATTAAAATAAGGCGGAAAAGTCGTTCAGAAATACGAGTTTTTTCGTTCTTTATTTATTTTTTTTTCTTGCTATTACGGCAACTATCAGTGGCGCACAGTGGTGCGCGTGTAAGCGAAACTCAGGCAAAAAAAAAAAAAATTAATTTAATTTTTTCAAAGTATGAAAATAGATTAAAGAAATTTATCAGTGCTTCATGAATATTTTTAGATGAGTCATTTATTTGTTATGCTTATCTAGAAGTATATATTTTGATATATAGACTATTTAAGAATGATATATAACTAGTTAGAGATAAGCAACATAAAGAAATGACTCATCAATAAA
Source organism: Drosophila fulvimacula (assembly GCA_035045555.1). Lineage (NCBI taxonomy): Eukaryota > Metazoa > Arthropoda > Insecta > Diptera > Drosophilidae > Drosophila > Drosophila fulvimacula. Next base: position 1,872,810 of record JAWNOX010000110.1, on the reverse strand, counting down.
TATTCCTGAAGCTATATATCACGTCCATATAATTAGCAAGTGATATAAATGCATTGCTGTTCAAATTGTAGAATAGTCAAAATTGAACCAGCAACGGAACCAGTTCATAAAGTAGCAGCTTGTTTGACATTTGGCGAGATTTCAGCAAATTAACTAGTTCAGTTAACTGGGCAATAACTATGCAGCTCATAAATGAACCAAGAGCGGAGCCCGTTGAATCGTTCACCTGAACTTAAACTTAGCGGAAGTTATGGCTCATGAACAACTCAATTGTATTCCGCGTAGATCACTGGAACTAGTTTAGAGTTCAGTGGTTCTCTTTTTTTCTTTTCTCATTTTCAAATTTAATCAAAAATTATATTATTCTATAGATCTTGCCATCTGTAGCACTGTTAGCTACGCTACAGCCTTGGGCTACTTATCTTGAATAATAATAATCTCAATATAGAATCTTGCATAGTGAGTGAGTGCATTATTGCTTTCTAACAATTTGTTTGCTTTGTATTAATCGAGCGCCATTTGCCAGTGCTTGTCCCACTGTGCTGAACTGCTGACAACGCAGCAGCTTTAGCCCATTTGACTTAGGCAACGATCGTGGCGAGAGTCTTAAAGAGAGCGCAAGAGCGCTCATTCACTCTCCCGCTCCCGCTCTCGCTCTCGCTCTCTATTTCAACCAACTTAAACCTGTCTCAAGTTCTTATGTCATTCGCTTCTCTTACAACAAAAACTCTCTTAGCAGCCGCAGACATGTCGAAGCACTCACAGCTCTTGTTCGCGTTGAGTCAATAACTCCATAAAGTGAATCATCCATGTGCGTGTAGTACCCAGATAAGTCCCTGCATGAATCACCGAGTCAATTACCGTTATTACCCCATAATCATTATTGGGGCAGGACAGTATTTGGCTTTGGCCAGGGTTCGTTTCCCACCGATTGGATATCTCATTTATTGCTTTTTCCCCGTGCAAAATCAATCAAAAAATCATTTCAATATGTGTTCACAAACTGATTAATATATATATATATATATATATATATATATATATATATATATATATATATATATATATATATATATATATATATATATATTTATATCTATGTATATATAATCTATATATAAATAATCTGGCTGCAGTAACTTTATGAAAGAGTATTATGCAGTCTTCTAGGCCCTATTGCAATGTTTTTAATTGATTAAAAATATTTTTTTTTTTTTTAGAATTTTTTCTTCAAAAATGCCTTAAAATATTAACAAAATTTATATACAAAAATTGGCTTACAAATTTAATTTTTCTTTTTTTTTAATTTTACGAGAAATTTTCTTTCAAAATTCTTTAAAATATTTTTAAAAATTTATAAAAAATGTTCTTATAAAATTCATTAAAATATTTAAAAATTGGTAAAAAAATTGTTTTTGAAATCAATTAAAAACATTGCTTAGACGACTGCATAATACTCGGCCTTCATTAAAATTTTTTTAATTGACGAGAAGTTTTCTTACAAACTTCATAAAAATATAAAATTGATATTTTATTTATTTAATGCGAAAAAATGAATAAAAATTTTTAAAATTATTATGATTTCTCTTTTTTTAATTTTGAGTAATAGCTAAAGCAAAAAACTTGATTTCAAATTTTTTCACTCATTTTCCACAAATTTAAGTGGAATTATAAAAACTCACCAGATTTTGTTTTCCAAATTTAAATGAGTTGACTTTTGACTCTTTAACGAATTGCTTAAGGAGCTGGTATAGCTCCTGGTTCCCTTGGCCTCACGTCCCCAAAATCTCCTCCAGAAGCCTCTTCGGACTGCTCTCCAGTCTTCTCTTCTGACTTTTATCTTGACTCCTCTCCTAGTTGTTCTTCACTGCTCTTCTTTCTCGGCTACTCTCCCAGCTGCTATTCGGCATCCCCTTTAGACTTCTATTAGCTTCTCTTCAATATCTGCTCTCCTGGATCATCGCTCGTTTGATCTTCTGACTGCTCCGCCGTCCTCTCTTCTCACAGCTCTTCTGTGTCGTCGTCTACCGCCTTTGGCGTCTCGTCAAAGGCCAGGCGCTTCGTATCCCCCTCAATGGTCAGGACAAAGACGTAGTGCGTCCTATGCGTAGCCAGTAGGTGCCAGAGCGCGTCGGGCAGCTGAAAGCGAAGAGGTGCTGCCTCCGGTTGGAACTCCTCGTAATGTGCGGCCAGGCTGTTCCGGTTGCAGCGCAGTTCGATGAGTCGCAGCGGCACACTGGAGACGAGTTCCTTGCTGGCCGGCAATAGCTGAATTTGCGGTGTTGCTGAGCTGCTCGCTTGCAGATCGGGCTGCAGCCAGCGATGCTGGGCTAGGATCAGGGCACAATTGTGGGCGAAGTAGAAGCTATCGTTGCGCCGCTGAGCGTGATAGTTATCCAGGAATTTGCTGCTCGCCGGCTGCTTAATCTTGAGCTGCGTGAAACGTGGACGAGGCAGGGATGTGGTTGCTTCAGCTGCTGCTGTGGACACCAGGCGCTGTGGCAAGTGCTCTGTAGGCTGATCAACGGTTAGCACTCGATTCAGGTAATCGAAGCCGTGGCCCATAACACCCTCCAAGGTGTGACCTAGATCAAAGCAGTGGCCCAGTTCGTGACAGACGGCGCCCAGAGTACTGGCATAGACGCCGCCGTAGGTGCGCCGATAGTTGCTCTCGTCCGGCAGACGGGTCACATCTACGCGCTCCGTGCTCCGTATGCAGTCGCCAATGTCGGCAAAGCGTTGCGGCCACGCATAGAAATGCCCGCTGCCAAAGAGCGCCAATCCACCGCCGCCCAGAGCGGCGTGCGCATGAAGATGCCGCCGGATGTTAGCGTATGTGTAATCCCCGCTAGCGGCAACTGCGGCGCCGTCGTACCACGTGCAACCCACAAAGGCGACGAATTTCAGCTGGAGCTGCTGTCCCCAGTCGGGGCAGGCGAGTATCTCGCTGGCGAATCTTTGCCAGAGCTCGTCCTCACTGCACCGGCGCGCCTCCTGGCAGCTCAGCTGCGAGCGAAAGACGCGACAGGGGCCGTTTAGAGTAAATGTGCGATTCGCGTAGCCGGCGGCGCTCAATTTATGCGCATAGATGCACTGCACCAGGCGCAAATTGAGATCAATTAAAGCACAGCGTTGCGCAGTTTCCTCCTGTGACTCCTCCTCCTGCCCGCTGTTGCGGCACACCAAATACAGCGGCTGCACTCGATAAGCACTTCTCCTTGGCTGATAGCTGAACTGCAGTTGGCGCTGCCCGCTGCAGCATCGCAGTTGAAGTTCGCAATTGACAGCAGACTCCGATTCGGAGTGCGTTTCGTGAGTGGACAAATCAAAGAGCAGCTTGAATTCACTCGCGGCGGACAGTTGCGTCAGCTGTTCCTGCTGGGTTTGACGCAGTGCTAGCGTTGCCTTAAGCTGCTGGGCGCTGGCACAGATCGGCTGCAGTCGACCCTTGATTAGCAGCAGACTGTGTTCCACCTTATCCGCCTCCTTCAGGAGTTCTACTTCAATGTGATGGACACGCTTACAGACGTTGACGCAGCTGGTCATTGCTCCCAGCCGGCGTACGTCACAGCTCACACAAATACATAAACAACGTCAACATGCACTTGAAAACAGCTGACAGCTGCAGGTCACAGCTGTCAGTGCAAGAGCTGAGAGACAGAGCGTGACACGAACTGGATGTGGCGCCAAATGCATATTAAATGAACTGAAAGTTATTTAGCTTTAAATTAAGTTTAACGTCTTATTTTTTAACAATTTCTAAAGATTTAGTTTTAATTAATTTAATTTGATTAAAGATATATGTGAAATATCTGGAACACGAGCCAAGCGCTTTAGTAACTGAGCGCTCAAAATAATCGATAGCTTACAATTTGAACTAAAACAGATCAATTTATTATCGATATTTCACTGCGTGAATGTTTGCTACGTAAAGCAATTTTTTCTTTTATAAATATTTGTTTATTTTAGAACATTCAGTTGCGAGCTGTTCGACAAAGGAAATAAATGAACGTCAATTAATATACTTCACACTTCATATTTCTACAGAAAAATCACATTTGACAGTTGTTGAGCAGAGAACAACGAAATCGTGAACCACAAATCGCTTATCAGTCATTTATTTAATAATTTATGTTGCTAAACAGAATTTTAAAAATATTTGCATTCATTGTTGACGTAATCGAGTTCATGATCCCCGCTGAAATGAAAGCTAATCAAAGCACAAACCGGTTTTCGGATTCCTTTTAACCTTAAAATTAACACAGAGGCAGCTGCCGGCAGAGATTCCAGGGATGGGAATGATGCTGCATTCTTCATTACCTAAGTTTGCCATTGTGCGTGGATCGGTATTTGGAGATGCGCTCCATGGACTCCCCATGCTTTTCCAAGCTGGCCAGTAGACCGCCTGTATTCACCGGCGAATCGTTGGGGCCATAGTTGATCGGCTCGTCGTTGAGGGTGGTCATGGCACCACCAAGGGCTCGCAATATGGCCTCGCCAGCGCAGATGTCCCACTTCTTAATGATGGAAGTATGGAGATAGGCGGTTGCATTGTTTGCTACCACTTGGAGCACCTTGTAGCCAGCGCCGGCAGCGGTCAGCAAGCTGACTTGCTCGCCGAACACATTGCGCGCCACATCCTTGACAGCCGCTGCATGCGAGCGAGACACTGTGATGACCGGATGATCCGACTGCAGGCGCGGCAGCTTGTGCAACTCATCCAGATATTCGGACATGCTGTGGCCAACCCACGCCCAGGCGGTCTGACCGCTGAAGGGATTGTGTATGACACCAATCACTGGACGACCGGCGACGGCAACGCACACCATGGTCGTCACATACTCGTACAGCTCCTCTGGAAGGCCGAAGAGTCAAGATTTTATTGCCAGCAAATATATCAGCTCATAATACCTGTAAACTCCTTGGTGGCATCTAATGGATCCACCCAAATAGTAACATCCTGTGCCGTGACGGCTACATCGGGCACGATGGCGGTCTCGTGCAGCACCGTGGGATCCAAGTCGAAGCTGTGCGCATCCTTGCAGTGCTCCTTGTCCTCCTCAGAGAAGATGTGAACACGTGGGAATATGCGTTGCAAGCCCTGCTTCATCACACAATGCGATCGGCCGTCCGCATCCGTGAACGGATCGTTGACCCCTTCCGCCGTTTTGCCTTTGCTGCGCTCTTTGAGCTGTCGCGAATGCGCCACATCCAACACCTCCAGCCCGCCGCGCTGGGCCGCCTGTATAGCAGCGATAAGCATTTTGCGCAGATTCACTTTGTTGTCGCTGCGCAGCATGCCATAAATGGCGGGTCGTTCTTCCTTGTGGTAGTTAAGAAAGTAGACAAGCACAAGGGTCAGCAGGATGGCCGTTATGGTAGCTGGCACCCGATTTATACGTATCGTGCGTCCGTTCATTTTGTTTTGCGGTTTGCTGCTCATTAGGAATCACACGACGATGTTCAACGTGCCACTAGCCGCGGGCAATGCCAGATCAGCAACAGCAGCACAGATGCTCGACGCTCTGCCACAAGAAAAATATCGACAAAAAAGACCGAAAAAAAAAAAAACAAAAAGAAAAAAAGAACAGAGTCAACAGAGACCAAAAGCAAGTGACTTAAGACGACCCGATGTCGGCATTGGTGTGTTGTTAAACAAATAGCGTTCGCGAGCCAGTGTCTTCACTGAAGAGAGTGAGAGAGCGAAAGCCAGCAAAGCGGCTTCAAAACCACGTCGCGTTCTTTCACCCTCGTGTTTGTTGTTCAAAACAAACGAACTGTATAAAAAACAAAACGAATCAACAAAAGTTGTGACGTTAGGCGTCACATGAAATTTGTGGTGGCCCATCGATACCAATACTGCTGAATTATAAATCGCCTAAATTAATTATAATTTCATTTCAGCAGCTAAAAGTTCTACATTTTCTTATCAGAATCTATTTTATTTTTAAATTAAGTTTCTGTACTAAGTCGTTGAATTACTTGCTCTATTTGAAAATTTTAAATTTTAATTTATATTCGCAGCGCCGATAACAGGCGGCCATCGAAAAGCTGGCAGCTCTGCCGCGCGGTTTCAAAACCTTTTGGCAGGGTGGCAGCCTGGCAATATAACTGTTTCTAGTGCAAATCCAAAATGTTGAAACGTGACTTGCAAACCATTCAGCTTAAACTCTCTGATTTGGAGGAATATGAAGCTGTTCGAAGACGCAACAAAATCAAAGCCGCTATTGAAGCTGGCAGAGCATCTTCTGTGGCGGCCACCGCCACTGAGACTACAACGTCCACGGCTAGCGACTCGAACTCCGAGACGCCCATGACCCAGCGGCAAATGGAGGAATTGCCGCCTGTAGTTGGGTGGTCAACAGCTGTGATCACCAGCAGCAGCAACACCAATTCCGGTTCCACAGAAGATGATACCAGCGTGGTGGCCGTAATTGATGAGAGCGATACAGTCGCCGAGCTCAGCGACGACGGCTGGGTGGACGTGGACGAGGACGACGGCGCTCGAGGTAGCGAATCATAACTGCTACTCAATATGTATAAGCCAGATTCCATACCAACGAAAGTAAAAGTCGAAATAAACCGAATTTATGAACATTTAAAAAAATATACATATTTTGGTCTCATGTTCTCTTCCATAACGGCATTCATCTATCAGCTTTTGCCCACGAGCTTTTTAACTGTTCATGCAACATGCAATCAAAGCTTTGTAACGATGTCGAGCGGCGCTCGATTTGAACTGCCGAAAGCTACACACATACATATGTGCTCAACTGCCAACGAACTTACTGGTAGACGGGTGAATCCTCAGGTGGTCGTTGCGCAAATGCCACACGGTCGGTCAATGCGGCATTGTCAGCCGCCGTGTGCGCCTGTCTGTCCGCATTCGCGCAACAAAACAAAACGTAAAACGTAAACGTGAACGTGAACGTGAAACGAGCGCGCTGCAAGGATTGGATTGAAATATAGCCGGGTGCACCGAGCGTCTCCAACTCGAAACTCCTGTGCGTGCGTGACAAAATTGCGTTAAATGGGCTAATTGTTTGTTGTCACCCAAATTAGCGCGAGCCTTCAAATTAATTACGTGAGTAAATTGGATTTTGCGGCAACGTGAGCGCTGGTGTCCGTGACCTGCAGTCGAAAAGATCGACCCACGTGCTAAGCTGGCCCCTTTCGGCTCCTGCCATTCGGCCAAGCCAAAAATGTAAGTTAAACGTGACAGACAAAGAAAGAGATAGAACGAAACCGAGCGACTGACTGACAAACATTCACACACGAAACATGCAAATGGCGGCGTTGCATCGATATAACCACCTGTCATACATACACACACACACATGCACTCACAAGTGACTGGCACGAGATGCGGCACGTGCAGCGTATGGCGGAAATAAAAACAAAAGACATGTTACAGTAGAGCTTAGTTAAAAGGTAATTTAAATAAATTGTCTAAAGTTTAAGGCACACACTCAAGGAAAAAGCTTAGAATACATATTAAAGCTACAAAAATGATCGAGATGAGAACACTATTTTGAAAGTAGACTTAATTGAATTGTAAATAAATCAAATTAGATTAAAAATTCAAGTTCTCGAACCTGAACGGGTTCACGAATCGAACTTCAATCAATGCAGACATGTTCATAAGAACCGATCCTTTTCTGTCTTCTGTTCTGTGCAGCCCTGGTTTAAAACATATTAGCAGCTTTCGGGCACTCATGAATTTCATAATTATTTTTGCCTTTTACACTCACATTTTTCGCTTAGTGTATAACAATTGAATTTGAGCCAAAGAGTTGTGTATATATTATATAGAATATGTGCCTCTACGGCTTGGTCAAGGTTATTCCCGCAGAGCTGCTGGCCGTTTCATCTGGCTGGGCATAGCGAGCCTTTCATTAGTTGCACATAATTAGCTCAGCTCACTACAATACACACAGAGACACCTACACCCACACCCACACACACACACATATACATATATATATGTATATATATATATATATATATATATATATATATATATATATATATATATATATATATATATATATATATATATATATATATATATATATATATATATATATATATATACATATATATATATATACATTTATATATATATACAGGGCCTGACATATGCAATCAGATTCTTATCCCAACTGCTCATATTGCCACAGGCTTCCCTCAACAGGTGCGACAATGCCACGCGCTGGCTTCTTTCACTGATTTCCCACTGCCCGCACCGTGTAGAATACAGCCGCCTGCATTATTAATGCGGCACAATGGACAAGTGCATGTTAAATAGAAAGAGGCTGAAATGCAAACGGCCCCACTGACCTGTGTGTTAGTGTGACTTAAGCCTTCACAGCTTCCTCATCATCATCGTCCGTCAAGCCCCTTGGCTCCTCCCCTTACGCCCTAGCAGCTGGCACACAGGCAGCGGCTTTTTCTGTCAGCTTTCTCAGTGCAATTCACAAGTTACTTCGAGCCGGTGCCTGCTTTTAGGCGGCCATGTTTGCATCGGTTCTGTTCTGCTTTGTTGTTGTTTCGCCTCTTCCTTTTTGTTGTTGTTGTTGATGTAAGTTTGTTTCTACATGCAAAAACAATATGGCTGCACACTTAACTGTTGTTTATTCAGAGCGCAGACACACATACACATGTAGAAGTGCTTACATACATACATATATTAATATCGATATATTTGCTTGTGTATTTGTGCACTGCAGCGTTTTGTCAGCTAATTTGCATGAATTTTATTTCTGTGGGCGTGTCAAAGGGGCCGCGAGACGTCATGGCTTCAACTTATTTTTCATGCTGACTGCACAGGAACATAACGGCAAATGACAATGACAACTGATTGACAACAACAACAACAGGACCAGCACCAATTGCAAACTGCGTCAAAGAGGGAAGAGGAAAGCGAAATTTGCCGTAATCAAATCAATATTAAAGCTTGAAAGAAGTGCAGCTTGAATCGTCTAGCCTTTAGACGAAAATATCAGTTTAATAATATTTAATTTAATTAAATTAAATTTTGAATTATTTATTTATTATTAATATTTATTTTATCACATTTAATTTAGTTTTTATTTATTTAATTTAATTTAGTTCAGCTTAAATCAATTATTTAAAATTTTTTTTTTCATATTAGGGTCGACAAGTTTTTGAAAAACGTATACCAAGCCTATACAGGAAATATAATATATTTTCTACATAATTATAATATATATGTTATATTTATGTCCTATATACCCTTTTCTGCCTTGTTTAACAGGGTATATCGATGTTGAGTAATCAGCCAAACGGAAGCCCAACTCACGTGCTTTAGTTTTGGCTCTATTTTAGGTTGCACTGATTAAGCGGACCTCAGACCCCAGACAAAATTAAGAAACATACTCAGATTTATATACAAACATAAATAAATATATATATATATATATGAATATACATACACATATATTTGTGGTTGTGGTTTTTGAAGCATGTGATTTTAAATGAAAATTTCGTGTAGTTTCGTGGTTTATGGCATATACCCAATATATATATTGAATTTGGGCAAAGGGGTAGTATGATTGACAACATGTATATAACAGGCAAATAGAAAAAATTATATACATATCTATATCTTAGTCCTGGTTAACTTCTCCTACTTTGTTCACAGTAAGTGAATCGAAGTGAATCGAACAAAAATAAATATATTTTATATAGACCATACCTGAAGATTTATCATATAACTATAACTAGATCATTATATACATTTTCAAAAAAAAGTAAAATACAACAATCATATATATTCAACTTAATTGCTTAAACAGATTGGGCCAGGGTATTCATCAAGTCGAGCAGTGCCGCCAAATGAAACTCAATTTTTTTGGAGAAGCGTATCTAATCGCAGTCTTCGTCATTTATGAGATGCACTAAATAAATATTTAGCTACTGTGCACGCGTAAGAAATGGAACACATCAAAAACAGCACCGATAACTCGATTAGCCGATAGCCGATAACCATGAAGCTGAGATGAAGGTGAATGTTGCGAGTTGACTAGTGTATGAACTTGGGGTCGCACTCGGCTGGACTTGTTGAGAGGTTGGCGAAGCCAGAGCAGCATAAACAAGCTGATAAATGAAAAACGATAACTGATAATCGATAACTGGGAAAACGATATAGGATCAATTGCCGAAATTGGCTAATGATTAAGCATTTATTAAGCTGCACTCGATGGATATATCAAAGCATGTTCAAGCCAAGGCAATAGCGATGCATCTATAAATTACAACCGATAACCGATAACCGATAACCGATAACCGACAACCGATAACAGCTAACTGCTTGTTGATAGTTGACAAGAGTGTGTTGCTAACTGGCCTTATCTTGAGGCGGCATTCGTCTGCTCTCCGGTGGCACTTTGTACTAGCGATAACCGATAACGATAACCGATAGTCAGCATTATGTAGCGGCTTCATCTGATTCTCAGTTCCGTTTTGGGCACAGGTGAATGGACCAATTAAACGCCAGATGACTATGTCCCCACCGCATGTATGTAAAAGGTGTCGCCAGCGGTGCCTTATCGCGTCCGCTGGGGCACACAGAGGCTAAGGAGGCGGCCATTGGCACTGGCATTGGCATTGGGCGCGAATCAAATGGAATTTAACGCACAGTTGTTGCATTTATTGGCTGCGTGAATAATCTGCGCCAGCTTCGCCTCACTTTACAGAGAGATATATACATGTGTGTGTGTGTGTGTGTGTGTGTGTGTGTGTGTGTGTGTGAGTAGATCTGAGTTGTTGTCCGTGTTGTTATCGCCGGAATTGGAAAACGGACGTATCTAATTGTTGTGTGTTTTTTAGAATCTGTGAACGAATCGCGGCTCTTGTGGTGCGAACAAACACGAATGCAAACTGTGGCAACAGGAGAACGCAACAGCAAACATGTGGAACGATTGGAATTGGGCTAAGCACACACACGTTATAGTTAGTCGGGGCTTAAAATAGCATCTGGGGCCGCTTCAACTTGAATCTCCATCGTTTGTCCAGGCGCGGATCTCGGTCAAACGATGCGCAGCTTGCGCGCCAGACGGCACAGCTGGCTCCAGATGAATGCGGGCAGCGAGCGGGGCGGCGGCGGCGGGGTCGGCGTGCATATGGCATGGGCACGCATTATCAAGGAGCGCAGCACGGGCATGCGATAGATGTAGTCGCCCAGTAGGTAGCAGCCGTGCAGCAGTGAGATGAGCACCAGCATCGTCTTCAGCATGGACCAGACCGAGTGGCCGCCCAGGCGCACATTGATCGAGCGTTGGACGGCAGTGCGTAGCGAGGATTGGTCACGGCCATCACCGTTGCCGCCGGTCAATGGCAGTGCCTCCAGCAGCAGCAGGTGGGCCTCCTTATGCTGATCGTGGTTGTAGTCGTCCGTCTGCGTCTGCCCGTCCAGCAGCACGATCTCCTGGCTCTGCGTCTGCTGGGCCTTGAGCTGGGCGCGCAGCTGCTTGGCAGCGGCGGCGGCTGCGGCCACCGCCGCCATCGCTGTCTGGGTGCCAATGGAGCGCTGCAGCAGCCGAGCATCCACGCTGACGATCAGCCGGTCACAGCGACTGCAGCGCGGGCAGCTGCTGTCCGCCACTTCGTCGGCCTCATTAAAGCCGGGTGGCGGCTGCTCGTCCTCGAGCTGCGGCCAGTTCTGGGCGCATATCCAGGCGAACAGCTTGGCCGGATTTGTTGGCGCTTTGTTCTCGACGTCGCCCATGGGCGCGGCAGTAGATGGTATGTTCAGACGGTAGCACCAGTTGAGAATGGTTCGCTTCGCTTCAGCTTCCATATTCAGATGAGTCTTCTTGTTGATGTTGTTGTTGTTGTGTCGGCGCTGGTGGCTGTGGCTGCATCAAAATATATATATTTGCCACAAATATATACGTATATATACATCTGTATATATATATATATATATATATACACATACCTATATAAATGTTTAAAAATCTCTATACATATATGTATATATGTTTATTTATATATATTTGCACTTACGGAAAAACAAGTTTCTCTCCTTGATTTTCGGAATTGTGAGCCCCAGCAGCTGGCAACTGTATATGTCGAATCGGACAATCGGGGCAAAGGCAGTGTGAGGCGATTATTATCGAGTGAGTCGCCCCTTGGGCCCATTGGGCCCATTGGGCCCGAGTGCGCACCTGTGCGCAGCAGTGCTCATTGTTTGCTTTGTCTTTGACGCCCGCCCTCGGTGCCCGCCATTGCATTTCGTTTCGCTCTATTTGCATTTGCCGCATGCAATCGTTATCGATATTTTGTTATCGCTGTGCAAATGCAGCTTATCGCACGCTTTAGCTTCATTTGCTCAAATGTAAATAGGGCGGTTTGCTAGGGGCGTGGCACGTGCTACTTATTAAGCTGTTTTCGTTTGTGTGTTTGCGAGCTGCGCTCATGTATTGACTCTGGCTTGGGACAAAGAGTTAATATAGGTAATGATTACGATGAGTGCTATCGGCAGTTAGAGATTGAAAGTTTTGGGTGGTCTTTGACAGTTATTTTCAATTTTTCATTTCATTTATCATTGAAATTATAGAAATACTGGAATTTATTTATCGATTATATATTAAATATACTAGATATATATATTATTTATTGGTAGTTTCAGCAAATTGATTAGTAAATATTAATTTTAAAATCAAATTAGAATTTCTAGTTAATTATTAGTTTTAAGTCCTAAAAATGCCCTTTTTGAATAAATCTATATCTAATCTATATATAAGATATACAGTATATAGCTAGATATATTATATATTATATATTATATATTATATATTATATATTATATATTATATATTATATATTATATATTATATATTATATATTATATATTATATATTATATATTATATATTATATATTATATATTATATATTATATATTATATATTATATATAATATTATATATCCATATCTAAAGTATTCAGTATATAGCTCATACAATATGCCTGCATGGCCACTGGCGAGAGTGATTACTGTATGCTTATAGCAAATCGAAATTCTTATTGGAATATAGCTGCGAGTATTTATCAACTGCTCGTGTAATGCTTGTTTTACATCGCCGTTGTTTTTCTGTTGTTGCGACGCGCTCAGAGCAACAACAACAACAACAACAACAACAACAATGCTTATCGACAGCTCCGTTAGTGGTGCTATCAGGCAGCATTACGACGATTGACGATCAACGATCGACGATCGTAGATCGTGTGACGGCAGCGAGGTGTTCCGATCACGAGTTGCGCACCCGCGCCTCAACCCGCTGCGCTCCTGAACTGGACGATCTGAGTAGTTCGAACTGATTACCAATGAATGGGCTAATGTTGATGTGGGGGATGATAAGGCACATATATGTACATATATATAGTTGTATACATTTGATAGCGATAGTCAAGCGCCTAACGATTTATCATGTATCCAGTATGTATGTATTTTATATAGTCATGGATTTAGTGCCTTCAGCATAACATAAATTTCCCTTACACTGTGCTACATTTTAAATCGTTTACACAACAGATTCACTCACAGTAAGTCACGCACAGAGGGGGAAACTGACGAAAACTTTAAACCATTCGAAATTCGCTTAAAATCAAATTTGATTTAATTTCTTATTTTTTTTGTCAATTTTAGTTTTACTTAAATTTTTTTTCATTTTCATGTCACTTTTAGGTCTCGCTGCCAATGCAGCTGGTGCCACTGTGCCGCTGGCTTCTCCGGCAAATACATTTTCAAAATGTGGTACTTTGTTGTCATTAAACAGAGCTGAAGTGCTTATTATTATCTGTGGCACACCGACACTGCAAATACTCTTAAGCGCTGCCATAAAGATAGTCCCATAATAGTGCTATAAAAAGTTAATGATCTATAGGATATATGAAAATTCTATATGTTTAGCTAGAAAACAGTGCTTTATCCAATTGGAATTTTTTTTATTTTATATAGTAGTAAAGCAGTATCTATATGTATATACATACATATATAGAGAGAGAGTCTGGTATTTATATTAGAAAAATAGTATATATAGACATATGACGGGCTATATAGATACCCTGTGTTTGAGATTGATATAGGTTTTAGATTTTAGATCCGATATATAGATATATACATATGTGATTTCTCGTCATGTTGCCAACGTCTGCCAAAAGCTGTAAGGCCCAAGACAGCAGCACAACCGCAGAGTGAGAGGTAGAGGGTGAGAGTGAGAGCGAGACAGAGAGGGAGGGAGGGAAAGGGACAGATGTATAGGTATAGTTGGTTACCAGATTCATAAAGTTTGGTCATTTAGTATGGTCATTCTATATATACATCATTCTATGTTAATTAAAATTTAACACTCATCCCGTGGGCATTCCAATTCTAAGCAGCCCCAACGCCCCCACCCCCACAATTATCTGTTCAGTCAGCACCATCCCTCCCCTCCACCTCACGCGCAATCTCCTCTGCCATTTGAACAAAAATCATGTTACGAACCGCCAATTTGCCTATTCGAAAAATCACGCTGTTAAGAATTATTAATACAAATCAGATTATACTTATTCTCTCTCTCTCTCTCCCTCTTTGCCTCTCTGCCTCTAATGCTATTTTCCCAATTGGCGTGCTGATAAGAAAATATTAACAGCACATTTTGATGATAGCAGCAACGCAAGAGAGCCGCAGAGAACGGGCGAGAGCAAGAGCGCGAGAGAGCGTTGCCACTCATTTGTAGATTTGCAGCGGTCGTCATAACGCTTGATTTTTGTCCGTTTCTTATTTGATTTTTTGTTCTTTTCGTTTTCGATTCATTCGGCAGCGCATTGACAACGGCAACGGCTGTGCGTCCCACTCCAGTGCCAGAACGCTTTTAACCGTTACACGCCAAGCATATAGCAAACGAATTTGAAGTTGAGCCAATATATTTAAATACATATAAATAAATATATAAGTATATATCAATCTGAATAATTTGTTTTGGATTTTTTTGTTTTTGTTTTTGTTTTTGTTTTGGTTTCTGTTTTGTATTTGTTGTTGTTTACGATTTGAATAACCGCCCAGTTTTGAAAAGTTGACGCGATTTCAGTTCCAAATCGGCAGCTCAGCTACGCGCAACGAGTGCTAAGTGTAGTTCTTCCAAAAACCTAAAGGACATTTAAGATCTATATGCATAGATAGATACCAAAAAAAAAGTGCATAACCAAAATAATAATAAAAAAAAAAAACAGAATAAAAAATAAACAAATTTAAAAAAAAACCATTAACAAAAAGTTAAAGCCAAGGTAAGCCATATACAACTATGATATAGGGCCTTATCCATAGTGCTGCATTATACAATAATACAAAAATTTAGTGCGCGCCTGCAGCGCCATGCATAAAGTTAGGAAACATCGAACATTGTGCACCTATTTTTAACAAAACAACTGAAATTCTCTCTCTTTGACAAAAACTTACTAAAAATATACTATATATATACAGAGTGAGTATGTATGTCAGCGAGTCTGATGCGGTGTAAACTTGCGATATGATCGAGCCAAAACAGGGTTCAAGGCCTGATAGAGCCCATTGTGCGCGAGCGCGAGTGCCTAAGGCTAATTCAGAGTCGTAAAAGCACTCTTCACATATCAAGTTAAGAATCGCATATATACATCCATATATATATATATATATATAGGTGTATATCTTATCAGAAGTACAAATAATTGTATTCCTTCTGCTTGCAGTATCGACTTTTGTTTATAACAATTGCATTCGATTGCATTTTGTATTTATTTATTTAATTATGGTTGGCATGCTTATTGGAGATTCCAGCAAGCTTATTGGATATTATGTTGTTCTTATTCGAATTTTATTATTATTTATATTTAAGACGTGCTGCTTTTCTCATTTGATTAGTATTTTTGAAATTGTTGAGAACTCTTATTTTTATCACAAATTTTAAAAAATATTTATAAAAAAAACTAAAAATATTTTATATGTTTTTTTGTTACCTATATTTTTTATTTTTAAAATTATTACAGTTATTAATGTAAGTTTTTTTTGTAATTTAATTAAATATTCTTTTTTAAATAGAATTTTTTATTTATTACATATTTTTAAAATTAAATTTTATTTTAATATATTTTTAAGGTAGTTTTTGTATTCATTTATTTATTTTTTTTATTTAACAATATAAATACACATAATTAATGAATTATTTAATAAGAATAAATTTTCCAAAATTTCAAAATTTCAAAATTTAAATTATGCTAAAAATGAGGAATAAATCTCAGCTCCATCGACGGCCAATTGAGGTTGGCTTTTCACTGTCAGCTTTTGCATCGATTTCAGTGGGTCAAGTGCGTGGCCCGAAAGTTGGAAACGTTAGGGCTGGCAGTTGAGCAGGTGGGCTGGTGGGCAGTTGCACAGGTGAGCATTGGGCAGGTGGCTTGATAGCGCGGGGTGTGGGATGCGATGTGGCGCGAATCACAGCCAAGGCCAAAGCAATTAAATCGTCTGACCGGACAATTCGACTGCATTATTGTGACAGGCGTGTAAATTAATAAAATGCTAATTATTCCTATCTGTAACGAACAAAGTGCGAAACTGCCCGACTGATAGAGAGATAGAAAGAGAGAGAGAGAGAGAAGGGGAGAGTGCGAGATAATGGCTAAGACGCAGGAGAAAAGCAAAATCGAAAACAATAATGCAACTGCCACAGTTTCTTATACATATTATTTTCTAGAAGGTTTACAGCCCCATAAATGTCATTCATTCATCCCCATGTCACGCGCAGCGATTTTCATTTCTATTTTCATAACCATTTCCATTTCCATTTCCATTTCCACTTTTCATTTTTCATTGATCACGCTAGGAAATGAACCAACTCGTGATCCATTGGAACCAGCTGAACTGAACTGACTCAGCCAAGTGAACCCTGACCTGAGTCCCACGCTCACTGCCATTGGCTCTCTTTTTTTGGCTTCGTTCGGCTGCTCTCGCGCTCTCGAATGTCCACTCTTCGCACTCGCAACATATTTTGAGTTGTGCTCGCTCAGTATACGGGAAGAGTATATTGGCTTTCATCGGCTAGAGTAGGCTGGATGGCTGACTTACTCTATATATTGTATATATATAGATATTCATCTACGTGCATCTAGTTTCGGAGCTAAGCACGCCCACGCCCCTTTGAGGCGTGCCACATATAACTGTTTTGCATATAATTTGAGCATTTTTTTGCGAGTATCCAAGCGAGTATGCGGCAGTCAGTTGCGCTCGCCAAATCATTTTCTCACTTGTTTTCGTGTTTGCTTTTTTCTCTTTTCTCTTTTTAATCGTTTCTTTTTCGGGGGGTTCAACGACTTGCCACAGCAGCAACTGACGACAATGGCTGCCAACATTTACAGTAATCTAACGGCCTGTCAGTTAGCACCCCAGCCCCAGCCTCGCCCCTGGGCCCATGCCTTAGGCTTAGGCAGTGCCAAATTGCATTTCTCATCAGCGCATTTTGTACCTTGTCTCTGGGCCATGGCTAGGGATAGGTCAGTGTGTGCATGACGCATGCCGCATACCGCATGCCGCATAACGGTTGCTAGCTGCTGCTGCTGCTGCAGTGGACCCGCCCCTAAGATAAACCGCAAGCAGCAGCAGCAGCAGCAGCCGCAACGAACTGAACGAAATGTGATGCTGTTATCGCTAGCTGTGAATCGACTTTAGACTGTTCCAATTGGACCAACTGTAGAATCAGCTGACAGCCCAGATAAGCTATATCTATGTATATGTTACAACTGTCTACCACATTACATGTAGTATAACTGT
>JAWNOX010000110.1:1650000-1850000 GCA_035045555.1 Drosophila fulvimacula | reverse complement strand
ATGGCACACATGTAATGGCTCATACACAGCTATTAATTTGGGTAATTGGTCAATTGACTAAATAATCTTATCGGCCCCCCAATTGACACGCCATAAGAAGCTCCACATGTGGCCATCGGCCACCGGCCACCGGCCGTTGGCCATGCCCCTTATCTTCGTCTAGTTTGGGCCCATAAAAGTGTCAACAGTAGCATTGCTGATAAACAATCAGAATGGAAAGCCGAAAAAGAATAATGATATATTGAGATTAAATATCTGTATTTGATTAATCTCTGGCCTAAACTGATTTATGGAGAAGATATTTGAGTTTCGCGAGACAATCAACTTGCAAATATAGAAGTATTGCCTATTTTAGCATGTGGCAAAAGGAGAGTGAATTTATCGATAACAATTTCGATAAGTTTAATTTATGGCAGATCTGTCAAATAAATCTAAATTTGATGACTTTGATAGCTCTTCAAGTGAGGATAAATGCAGATACAGATGATGTCGCGGGATAAACATATTTGAATATATAAATATATATATTATAATCCATTATTACATTGGCTTGGTCCCACATTTAACCAGTCAATCACCTCCCTCTTTCCGGTAGATTTCGTACTAGAAATTTAATTCATAATAAAATATCTTTTTAAAATTTATATATTTTAGCCGATGGCATGACGTATTCCTTTGGTATATTCTACAATGAGTTTCTCGCGTATTTCAATGAGGGCAAGGGCTACACCGCCTGGATAGCATCCATAATGGTGGGCGTTACTTTCTCGTCAGGTGAGCTCTCGCTCTGTGCACTCGAGTTTGCCCTCGCTAATCACTGAGGTGTTTGTTTTGACCAGGTCCCATCAGTTCGTCGTTTGTGAATCGCTACGGCTGCCGAGCGGTGACCATTGCAGGCGCCATCCTGGCCGCTGGCTGCATCATCCTCAGCATGTTCGCCCAGAACGTGGCCACGCTGATTGTGACCATTGGGTTCGGCACTGGGCTGGGCTTCGGGCTCATCTATTTGCCGGCCATTGTCAGCGTGACGCAGTATTTCGAGGCGCGCCGCTCGCTGGCCACGGGCATTGCAGTGTGTGGCTCGGGCTTCGGCACCTTTGTCTTTGCCCCGCTCACAGAGCTGCTAATTGGCAGCTATGGCTGGCGCGGCGCGATGCTCATCATTGGTGGCGTCGTTCTGAATTGCATTATATTTGGAGCCATGTTCCGGCCGCTGGAGGCGCCGCGCCCGAAAGCGGCCAAGTTGGCCAAAAAGTCGGCAATCATGGATCAGAATGTGACGCCAGCCGAGCTGGAGCCGCTCAAGGCGCCAGTGACAGGTATCAAACCAGCCACGGATCAATACCTCCAGCTGCCGCAGCGCCTCGACGCGCCAGCCAATGGACTGTGCCGCTCTAATAGCGTGGGCCATAATCTCAAGCCCAGTTTGGTAAGCACCTGAACACCCAAATCCTGTCCAGCTATAGCCTAACTGACATCCATATGACCTGCCCATGCAGAACAACAATTCGAATGGTCTGATCAATGGGCAGTCCGTGAATGCGCCGACCGTAGTGAAGAGCAACAGCAACGATGATCTGTGCCGCACCTATGCCAGCCAGCCGCAGCTGATGCCGCTGCGGGAGACGCATCGCGAGCGCAGCGCCAGTGGAACCATGTATCGTCCGGATGCACTCTATCAGGTACATCCTAATCTCTCTCCCTCTCTCTCTCCTGAACCTACTCAAATCGCATGTCTTGTTTCAGGGCTCCCTGCATAATATACCGGAGTATGCCAGCTCCCGGAATGACCTGTCGCATTCGCGGGCCGGATCCGGCATCATCAAGAGGTATGGCTCTTTAAGGCAGAGTCATCCGCTGGCGCAGAGTCAGGTGAGGCGACACGCATGAGTATGCTTATAGGTATATAGATTCTGTTCTGGTACTGGTCCACCAGCAGCGCAACGTAGAGCACCAGCAGTAGGACGTGTAGGCAGCGCATCAGCACCAATTGCATCCTTCTCGTGGAACCTGAGCCTTCCTCCCTCTCCCTGTTCGCGCCCATGGACAGGCCAAAGCGCTGCACCAGTCGCTGTCGCAGTGTTTGCCTGCTGGCATCTGCCTTGGCCTCAAGTCCACTCATTGTGCTCGGGTTTCAGGAATACAGATTTTGATAAGCTACACTTGAATTTGATATGTGAATAAGTGAGTGAGTGGCGGAACGAGGCGTTGTTAGTCGACTAAAGCCAGAGCCTGCTCAGATCATAATCTAAGCATCAAGCTGCAGAGCAAAAGTATCATAAAGCTGACTAAGCGATACCATTGAGGAAGGCATACAAACGAATTTTGAATATATATGTGAGTCGGAGTAGGGTTGGGAAGACACTGAAAAGAATTGATAAGTAAGAAAATACCTTAAAGTAGCTAGGAGGCAAAAGTATATTTTTCAGTTGTAAAATTTGAGAAATATCTGCAAAGGAGAAACTGTAATCTATATACAGAGGACTATCCCCATAGAAGTATATATGAAGCAGTATCTTGAATGAATATAAGGGACTATCTTTAAGGAGTATCTTTAGAGGACTATTCCTAAAGATGTATCTGGAATGGAGTATTTGTAAAGAATTATCTTTAAAGTGCGGTTTATCATAAGGTTTTCCAGTTCTTCTATATAATGTCTTTAATATTATTCTCAAGTTTATGTGCTTGAGTTGCCAGCTAAGCTGGAAATAAATTGAGCTTTGATTTGGATCACTTAGTAGCCATCAAATACAATCCGGAAAGTAACCTTCTAGCAATAGACTCTTTAAAGTGCAGAGCCCCAAAAGACCATATCTAAAGAGCTGTTAGATATCTGAAAAGGAGCTTTAATTTGAGGCAGATCTATACATGATATGACTTTGAATGTGACTCTGACATACCGATGAAATAAAACTCAAGTAACTAGAACCAAAACTTACTCCTCCCGTTAAAAGAACCAAATTTATTTTCCAATTCGAATACAGAATTTATTGAAGTCCTGTTTAGAATATTATAAATTAAAAAAAAAAAAAGCAAAAAAAATCATTAACTTAGATCTGTCAGCCGCGACTAGGACAGAAAGTGGAACCACAGCCAGCTGAGCACCTTATAGAGCAGATACAGCCGTACAGCATTATAGATGCCATTCTTACTGCAATCAGAGAGTTATAGTATACATATATATATATATATACATATAGGCAAAAACATCTTACATGCGCATTATCAGCTGGGCGCGAGGCAACGTGCTGGGATCCTCGTTCATCAGATCGTTCCGTATGCTCTGGATCATGTTTTTGCAAGCCTGTGTGAGGCGCTCCTCGCTGTATGCATTTTCGTACTCATCGCTGAGGTCGAACTCGGTGCTGCATTAGCGCAAGTTAAATATGATCATAGATCAGTGATCAGAGATTAGAGATCAGATATCAGAGATCAGCGATCATAAATCAGTGATCAGATATCAGTGATCAGATATCAGTGATCAGATATCAGAGATCAGAGCTCAGAGATAAGTGACCATAAATCAGAGATCAGTCATCAGAGATCAGATTCCATAGATTAGTCATCAGATATCATAGCTCAAGATCATAGATCTAAGATTTGGGATCACAAACAGTAGAGGCTGCAGATCCGATATGAGGCGCTAGATCACTCACCCTTTGATCTGCTCCATCATGCGCTTAAAGTCGGTGACGCCGGGACTGTCATAGTTGTTGAACATAAAGGGCTTCATAACCTCCAGCGTATGGTAGAGCTTGCGCTGAATGGCCAATAGGGCCGGAGGGCGTCCAGATAGTCTCAAAAGCAGGTCCACTAATATAGCCGGAAGTATTTGCTTGGTAATAAATAGGAACTTGTAGACGAGACGATTTTCCGTATAGTGACAGCCGGGCACAGTTAGGTTCTTGAGAAAGGCAGCGCTGTACCAAAGATTCCGGATGTCCATGTGGGAGGCCATCTCGATAAAGGTGTACGGTATATGTGTCTTCGACGATGTCTGGTATATCAGCAGCTCTTTTGGCGTACTGTGTCAGTCGTAAGAACGAGCCCATGAGAGCTGTTGCCTGGGAGCACTTGAAATGGAACTGTCTATACTCACCCCTCGCGGTAGGCATCGTAGCCGCATTTCGTGTAGTAGATCATGCCCTTTATGCCCATGTCCTGCGGCGTTATGTCCAGATACACAGAGCGGCGAATGTAGACGGTCTTCAGCAGGCCGGCGCCCACCAACGAGAAGAGCCCCATCGCGCCCATTAGCGATGGGGCGTAGCCAGGCAGCGGTTCGCGCACAGCGAAAAGCACTAACAAAAATCACTTCACAGATTATCAACTATCGATTAACGGGCGACAGCCCAGACGAACCTATCGACGGCCGATAGACGATGACCGGCAAGCGCGTGCGATAATCGTTGATCAGCGACTCGGCCAGATTCTTCGTAAACGTGTATGTGTTGGGGAACCCCACAATCAACCTGGGGAAACGCAAATGGGTTAGGCAGAGCAGCATTAGATGGGAGCTAGAGGGGATACCCTATTCAATTGGGTGAAATGGGGTGGATTGGCTGGCCTCATTGTAAGTAGAGGGGGTCAATTCAATTTTGAATAGGTAAAAAAATCCATTAGCTTAGCAATCTACATTTATAGCTGTAGTTTTGAGCTTGCAATTTTAGTTACAAACTTCACAGTTTGAGAGTCACTAGTCAGCTCTTCACAGCATCTTCTTGGGGTCACAGACAGCATTAAGAAAGCACTTAAAAGTGACAGTTTTAGAGTCACTTTATACTGATCTGTTCAGATGAAGCTATGATCTCTCATGGTCCCGTATTACCACGCCCATCTCCCACACTCAACCTACTTGCGTGTGAGCGCATCCAGGATGCTGTCGTCCTTGATCTCGTGCAGCAGTCGCAGGCACAGGCGCCAGTCCATGGGCGAGCCATACCACTGCAAGGGGAAAGAACAAGAAAGAGCTTAGCCGGGCGGGCGGGGAGCAGGTAGTAACACCATTTGGCGTAGACAAGCACCTTGGGTTCCACACGCTTCAAGTACGGATTACTAAAGAAGGTGGAGACGTGGACGAAGATGCGCAGATGACCCAGTTGCTCGGCAAATTTCAGGGCCTCCAGAGTGCCACCCACGTTTAGCTGGAGGGCGACGCGCAGGGGCTCGTCGAAGCGGACCGTCGCCGCACAGTGAAAGACAATCGAGACCTGATCGAGCAGCTGTAAATGTTTTCCATCGATGCCGAGGCGCGGCTGGGAGACGTCGCCCGGTATGGCGACCAGTTTGTCCAGCTCCTGGGGCTTCTCTGCGCGCAGCACTTGAAATACTTTCGCCTCGCGCATCTGGACCAGCCGCTGCTCGGCGGTCAGCCGGCCACGCGGACGCAGCAGTACATAGACCCTCCGCAGGTTGGTCGAGCGCAGCAGCTTCTCGATCAGCGCCTTGCCCACCACACCCGATCCGCCGGTGACGAAGATCTCGCTGCCCTCAAAGAACTCGACCAGTGTTTGTGTCATTGTCAGGCGAAGCGTATTCCTTCAGCTTCAGCTTCAGCTCCAACTCCCTTCTCAATTCCAGTTCCGGCTTCAGTTGTTGTCCGCCTCGCGATCACAAACACACTAAACCCCAACGGCAGACTGCGCCGCCTCAGCGACTCGCGCTGCCCCTCCGTTAATTATGCATTGGATCAACGGTCATTAAACTCACATGAGCTACTTAAACAGAGTGCATTACAATTAATGTATATTCCGGACGGACATGTGAAGCTTGCCCCATTGCATGGCACGCCATCACTCGAGATCCGTATGGGACTTACGTATGGCGCTCGACCTTGACCTTGGAATGGAATAGTGAAAATAAGTGAACTAGTTCTAAAATGAATTTATTTTGTCGCAATATTGAATGAAATTGCATAAAATTAAATGAACTAGTTCGGAAATGATCTAGTTCTGAAATGCACTAGCTAATTTTATACCGTAGAGTGTATATATTAGTTTTATTAACTAGCTCATGATTCTTAATCTGAAATGAACCAGTTCATTGTTTAATTCCTGTTATATATAATTATAGTATTAGGCTAGCTTCAAAGGGTATATCACACTGAACTAGGTGTAATACGTTCTTAACCAACTTTTGATCCAGTTCCAAGTAGATACGTTTTTTTAAGTATTAAACACGGTACTAGTTCGAAAGGACTTTTTTATTGAAAAATCAAATACTTGCTTAACCAGTTCGTAGTCATGACAATCATTACAGTAATGTGCAGCAATTGTACAGAATGAACTAGTTCCAACACATATTTGATAACTCAGCGAACGCATCTATTTTAAATATGAACTAGACAGAACAATGAATATTAGACACTAGTTCCAAAATATTTTGATAAAAGAACTGACTCTACATCTCTATTACATAGTGAACTAGTTCAAAATTTGCATAATCCACGTTTGCTATCGCTTTCTCCAGGAGATGACCAAATGCTGCGGCTGCATCAGCTGCTCGAAGGAGACGCGCGACACGTTCGCCGAAATGATGAACTTCTCCCTGCTGAGGGACGTCATCTTTGTGATCTTCTCGGTGTCCAACTTCTGCACGAGCATCGGCTTTAACATGCCCTACCTGTACGTGGTCGCGCAGGCGGAGACACTCAACATCAGCAAGACAGACGCCAGCTACCTGATCGCCTCGATTGGCGTCGCCAACACCGTGGGCCGCATCATCCTAGGCTACATAGCGGACAAGCCGTGGGTGAATCGGCTGCTCATCTACAATGTCTGTCTAACGGCGTGCGGCATAGGTAAGCCAATTGGAATCCAATTGGGGATTGCTGAAACTAATCTCTGGCACTTGGGTTGACAGCTACCGCAATGGTGCCGCTCTGCAAGGACTACAACTCACTACTGGCCTACTGCGGCGTCTTTGGCTTCACGATTGGCGCCTACGTGGGACTCACCTCGGTCATTCTGGTGGATCTGCTGGGCCTGGAGAAGCTGACCAATGCCTTTGGCTTGCTGCTCCTCTTCCAGGGCATCGCCAGCTTCATTGGACCACCAATTGGCGGTGAGTATGACTCCCGAAGATCTCGAAATCGAATCGTTGGACTTAAATATATATCCTATCCCCATATACAGGCTGGATGTACGACATCACGAACTCCTATTCGCCGGCCTTCCTCATGGCCGGCATCATGATCGCCATCAGCGGCGTGGTCATGTTCGCGATACCGCCGCTGCAGCGCTACCAGGAGCACAAGGCTGAGCAGAAGTTCAACTCCGAGCACCTGGCGCTCAGCTAGCTTCGCCGGGAGTGGGTCACCAGCGGGGAACTAACTGCAAATCATTAGCGTATGACTTACGACGTGTATCTAAAATATTTTTATACTCTTTTGTTTTTTTTTTTTTTAATCTGATTATTTTTGTTTTTAGTTTTAGTTTTTTATTTCGTATACATATTAACTATATATATACATACATGTGAAGGGAAATTGTATGGAAAGTGAAGAGCGTGCGCTAGACAATATATGTACTAAGGGTAGGCTTAGGTTCGGGGCAATACACACACACGCACACACATAGCTATAGATATAAATTATTTATAAATTAACATGGCCAAAAATGAAAGGGGTGGAGGAAAACATACAACAACAACAACAACAACAACAACTACAACAAACACAATAAAGCACGCAACACTTGCTGTTTCCAGCCTTGTTTTGCATGCCCTGTCAACAGTGCCGTATAGGGTATATTGGTTAGAGAGTTCACTCTATGTATGTATGTATATACACATGCCACGCCTACACGCCCACGCAGACAGAGCACAGCCTACAGTCCCACGGTTTGGCAGTCACTTCACTTACTGTTTTAAGAGTATCGAGCAGTCAAATCTATCTCTCTGAATATATTCATATAAAAAAGCTACGCCCACTTGCCTAGGCAGAGCACAGGATAGCCATACGGTCTGCAGTCACTCAGTCTGGCAGCCACTAAACGTTCAGTTATTAAGGCATCGAGCAACCAAATCTCTCTCGAGATATATATATTTATACGTAGAAGCAGAGCACAACTCAGTCGTAATGCCCAACAGTTTGACATTCACTGGGCTAACAGTTTTAATGGCATCAAGCAATCAAATCTATTTCTCTATTTGCACTTGGCGCGCAGTTTTTCTACTGTATATGGATTCCTATAGAAGCTTCCTAGCCACAGTCACCTGTCAGAAAGTCACAGTTTGACATGCACTGCACTGTGAACAGTATATTAAGCCGTCGTCCACACCCGTTTGACCCTATTTTCACTTGTTATTCCGCTTGGACTTATTTGTGTGTGTGTGTGTGTGTGTTTTAGTGTTTCTATTGAGTTTTCTAATTGGGAACTTTGTCATTAGCATTACGTGGATATACTCGTGCACCAGCAGCAGCGGGGAGACATGCACAAAGACAGAACACAACATATTTCCTCTATATACTATATATAATACTATATATATATGTGTATATATATATATATATATATCTATATATACTAGTTTTAATAGCTTGACAATTATTTTGTACGATTATCAAATTTTGTTAAATTAAATTAAATTGAAGAAGACGAGAAATTTGTTGTTTTTTTATTCACATTTAAAATTTATAAATTTTACAATTTTTTCTATTTATGTCTTTTTTCTTACACTTGCATTTAAAGTCAAGTAATCCAATTTGCAAATCGAAGGAAACAGGCGTCAAGAGTTCATATACATATATGTATGAATATGTACATATGTGTGTGTGTGTGTGTGTGTGTGTGTGTGAGTGACTCGCTGATCGCCAAAGCTTACAAATGACATGAAATAAACTGAAAGTATGTAAAGTAAAGTAAACCAAAGGCCAACTTTTATTCGGGTTTGGATTGTAATTCGTGGCGAATTGACTAAAGTCTAGTTGGAATCCAATTGGATACAATGTTATAGAGATCAGCATTAGATGGCAGAATATCATAGATGACAAACTAATTAAGTTGGAACTAGTTCAATACGTAAGAAAACTCATATCTAGTACAATACATTAGGTTGCTTGAAACTAATAATAATACACTCAATAAATTCAATTCATAATGACTAGTTCAGCTTGTAGCAGTCCCTGGAACTAGTTCAATAAGTAAAATTCATAGGAGTTCAGATTGTAATACTCGTTGAAATGAACTCAACAGGTAAAAAGTATGGGAACTAGTTCAGCTTGTATTGCTCAGTGGAACGAACTCAACAGGTAAACTAGTTCTAGAACTAGAGATAGAACTAGTTCAATGTTTTTAATGCTCTCTTGAACTAGTTCAGTAGGTAAGGTAATCTACATCAATAAGAAAAACACATCGGAACTAGTTAATTGTTTACATTCTTCGGAACTAGTTCAATAAGTAACCCACGTCGGAAGTAGTTCATTTGATTACAGTCTCTCTGAAACCAGTTTACTAAGTACAACTTATCTAGATCGACAAATTTGTTTCACTTTCTGGAATAATTCGAATTCGAATTCGAATTCGAGTTTCTGGAATTTTAATGATTTACTTACATCGCCCAATGAATTCTATTTCGAGTGCCATTTGAACGAAGCCAAAAATGATAAAAGCAACAAAGGTGGAGGCCAGAGGAGGCCACAACATGACAGCTGCCACTATGGCCAGGGAGGGGGCGTGGCACTTAGTAAATGAAATACTCAGTTTGTTATGTAGAGCTGGATTTATTTGTTTTCATTGTATGCCTAAAGTGATTACAAAATAGCAGAGGGAGGAGGAAAGGAAATAGACACATTTTACTAGCTACAACAATTCCATGGCATTCACACACACATTCATACGTAGACTCACACACACGCGCGCACACACACATACATATACGGATGGGTGTCCGTCGACTGTCGGTGCTCACTGTATCTCCTCGTTGATGAGCTTCTTCAGCGTGCACTCGCCGGCGCCCAGCTTATGCAGTATGGCCAGGATCTCCTCGCGATAGCGATCCTTGTGGGCCAGCTCCTCCGGCGTGTACTCCTCGGCGCCGAGACGGGTCATGCGCCAGATGACGTTCAGCTTGGCCTCGATCAGCACGTAGTTGGATGGCGGGCAGAAGCGCGGGCACAGATCGTTGATGAAATGGATCATGTCGCGCACGCTGCACGTGTTGATCCGATTGTTGATCGTGTTCAGGGCAAAGTCCTGGTAGCGCGCCATCTTGGCATGCGGAAAGACGTTCTCGCAGCTGAGGCAGCGCCAGTCCGGCTGCAACGTCTTCGTCTGCACGGGTATGACCAGGCCCTTGCAGCCCTGCTCCCGGCAGAACAGAGCCGACAAATACGTTCCGTTCTCCTGCAAGACACGAAATGGCATTCAGTGAGACACGAGTCATTGGCTGCTAGAGTATAAGAGGTATTCCAATTGGATTCCACTTGACGTGAAATTCAAATGTATGCAGAAAAGGTGGCAACGCTTTGCCAAAGGCGAAACTTCTACCACACTGGCTGCAGCTTAAAATTTCGAAAATTTTAAACTGCCAACAGGTAATGTTGCCAGATGGCTGTGCAAAATAATGTGGCAGCACTCCCGCTTGACTTAGTTTTAAAAGCCGAACAATGTTAAAATAATAATAATAATTAAAGAGAAAAGCAATTAGTTTCAAGAAATAATTAAATAAATAATTAAAAATAAATAATTAAAAATTAATAATAAATACGGATAATTTCTTATATCTAGTACAGCAGTTCAGTGCAGTGCAGCTAATGATGCATAGCATCACTGATGCTAATTAAGTTTTTGAATTATTAAACAGAAATGCATGGGAAATATGATTATATAGAAAGCAAAGGATGTGATTTCCATTTTTAAGCAACACAACTTTTATCCAGCTAATAAAAATATTAAATTTTTTATTTATAAGAGCAGCATAGCCAACGCCAATGTTACGGATAATAATTTATTAATAGCGGATAATAGTTGAATAATATTTAGAATGCATGTAATCATTTCGGATACAAGTTATAAGAGCGGTTAACGTTTATGCTATGTTGAGTGATGAATTTATAAAATAAATTGGTTTTAGATTCATTTTCTATTAAATCGGATAACATTGAATGAAATACCAAAGTTCAGTAAATATTTTAAAAATAATAATTCAAATTCGACAAAGCTTCTGAGAACTTGGCAGTTGAAAGAGCATTAGGACGCCGTTGGTGTTCACCTGTTCGAGGCACTCACACACATGTTTCTAGTATATCATATCACACACATATATACTAGATATACTTTTTTGGGTCTCTTCTGCGCTGCTGCTATATCTTTGTCATTTGCATAGTACGCCCGCATCGGCTAGAGACAAGAATGGTCTAGCTTGGGCTGGGTTGAGTTAAGTTGGATTGGATTGTGGTAAGCTAGGGGCGGGGGTAGGGCTGTCATACGGCTATCAAGCACAATGTCGTCGGCAGCGAAAGGAGTGTGTGTGTGTGTGTGTGTGTGTGCGTGTGTGTGGTAGGTGTCATGTCCGAAAATGCGGCAGCTGCCTCGGCTGTCTGCGTCGCCTGGCTGTCAGTTGTGGGTCTGGGTCTCGGTCTGGTCATGTTGTACTAATGAGCCTCATGCTCATCTTCCCGCACTAGTTGGATCACAACCTATACATCTATATATGTATATATGTATATATGTATATATATGTAGGTCTGTCGGTTATGCACCATCAGCGCAAGTTCATGCAAAAATCATACAACTAATCTAATTAAGCGCATTTTTGTCATCTCGCTGCCAAATGCCATTATTCAACTAATCCAACTGAGTTATACACATAAAGGTATAAGAGAATGCTAGCCATATAATTCTTATAAGCATAAATATATATATAGACATATATATAAATCTGCTTTGGCTATGTATGTATATGGCAAGCGCTCACACGCAGCTGCAGACTCTTTCGGTTCTATTCAAAGATATTTCTTGCAGAGACACAAACATTTCACATTTCAGAAATTCCAATAATTGTTTTATGTCTGCCTAGAGCTGACCATTCTCATTCCCATTCCCATTGGCCACAACGATTTCCGAGACCGTTTTTCGTAATAGCTCAGTCGAGCCACTTATGAAATGATTATCCAGTTGGGAACTCTTGAACTCTAAGCTTAAGCAACATATATTTCTACAGACCCCAACTCTTACACAGCTAATAGAAACATGCAATTTTTAATTTAGAAGAGCAGAAGAGATATGTAATAGTTTTGGATAACAAGTTGCAAAAGCGGATAGTGGTAAAGTTGTATTCCTAGCAACTCTAGCCATTTCGGATAACAAATTTGTAATAGCGGATAATGGCTAAATATTACGTAAAACAAATGTAGCCATTTCGGATAAAAATGTTAATAGCGAACAGTAGTTAAGTTTAATAAAGTAACACAATTTATGGAATAAATCAGTTTTAGACTTATTTCCCATTTCGGATAACAAATGATGAGTAGCGGATAATCGTTAAGTATTATGTAAAGGAAATGTAGCCATTTCGGATAATAATGTTAATAGCGAATAGTAAAGTAACGCAAAATATGGGATAAATCAGCTATATACCTATTTCCAGGTTTATTTTGAATGAATTTAAAATCTGGAAACAACTGAGAGAATAGGCCTATACGCCATGGATAGTTATTCATGATAGCGGATAATGGACAGCTGCTATATGTGAAGGTTTCCTTCAGATTCAAATATGCAATAGTTCCGGAATAAAGCTTTCGGATAACGATAACGGC
Organism: Drosophila fulvimacula; assembly: GCA_035045555.1. Lineage (NCBI taxonomy): Eukaryota > Metazoa > Arthropoda > Insecta > Diptera > Drosophilidae > Drosophila > Drosophila fulvimacula. The sequence continues at coordinate 1,837,243 of JAWNOX010000110.1, read as the reverse complement.
CAACGGATATCGATTATCCAATGATGGAGCAGAGAGTCTACTCACAGAGTTGTCGTTGCACCTGTCGCAGTTGCACACAAAATACTTGGTCATCTTGAGGAAAATGCCGCGAGTGAGATTGCTCCAGAGGATCTTGGTGTAGGTGGTGGTTATCTCGCCGCCCTTGGGTATGTCGCGCGCGGCCCGCACCACCGCCAGCCGCCCGTTCTCGAAGTAGTGGCTGGCGTTGGGCGTGCATTCGTGGTTCATGATGGCCGTCAGCGGGAAGAGGCCGCGCAGCAGCGACTCGTGGCCGTCGACCCGGCACGGCGCTTCAAAGGCGTTCGTATTGAGGACGCCGACGACACGGAACAGCTGATCCATGAAGGGCTTGTCTGTGGTGGGAAACTTGCGGAAGCATTGCGCCGCCTTGATGATCTCCTGACGGTATCCGCGCTCCGCGTTCGCCTGCATGGCATCCACCAGAGCGCGCTGCTCCTTGCTCAAGTAGAAGACCCGGACGGCGGTCAGGATGCGCAGCGACAGCGGATTCACCAAGTCCGCTGGCTCGCCTGTTGCTGCTGCCTCTTTGCACTCCTCGGTCAGGTCCTTCGGCAGCCAGCGCTGGAAGTGCGCGCACTCATTGTGGTGCGCCTCCGAATCGGCGCAGTCGCCGCAGACGGGCAGCGTGCAGCGGTGCGGGCAGAGGAACTGCTTGGCTGCCAATAGCCGATGGCAGCAGACGCATGTGTTCAGCTGCGAGCCCTTGCGCGCCGTTGGGCCGACGACCAGGGCGCGCTCCCGGAAGATGAGCTCGCCGGCGGCAATGTCGCGGGTGGCAAACACGCCGCGTCCGGCGACGGGCGATGGCGCCAGCATCCAGTTGGGCAGCTCCTCGCGCAGCTCGCCCAGATGCACGTCGATGAGCCGGGCCAGCTGGTCCGGCGTGGTGCTGCGACTGGGCGCCATGTGGGCGACCATGGCGGCCGTTGTATTAATGCGCTCTGTCATGCTCTCTATCTCTCTCTCGCTCTCTCTCACTCTCTCTCTCTCTGTGTGGCCAGGATCGGCAAAATGCTGCAGCGAAACGGACAAAGCACAGAGCTGACGACGCGACGCGACGCGACGTTTGTTTGCGAGTGTTGGCGATTGGCGACTGGCGACAAGACCAGGCGAGCAGCTGGGCAGCGACGCCCAGCGCCAGCGTCAGCCGAGGCAGCGGCAGCGACTGCGACAGCGACAGCGACGCCCTCAGAGAGTATTAAACGCAAAACTAAAAAAAAAAAAACAAAAACAAAACAAGTAAAAGAAACAGAAACACACACACACACACACACACACACAAATTAGAGGCAGCAACTAGAAAAATATGATTTATCCAAGGCGCGACACACACACAGACACACACCCTCACACACACACACACACAGAGAGAGAGAGAGACTGACAGTGGGGCAAAGCCGCTTACGCTTTTGCTTTTGACTCTTATTCAATTTTGTGTTGCATTCAATTGGATTCGATACAACAACAACAACAACAGCAACAGCAACAGCCACGCATGGCGTGTTGACGTCCATGACACACACACACACACACACACACACACATACACACACCTAGCAGCCACCCCCCCCCCTCCACTCGCAATGCTCGCTACGCTTTGCCTGTCACTTCGATTTGTCATTTCAATTTGTTTGACACGCCCCCTCGCCAAGGCGCCTACTGCGACGCTGCGGTTATGAGCCGCCGCTATAAATACGTAGCAACAACAACAACAACAACAACAGCGACATAACAGTAAAAGTAGAAAAGCTGCCAGAGGCGCAGAGGACGCAACAGCAACAGCAGCAGCTGCCCACGTGCTGCGACTTTCGCATTTTTGCGGCTTCCGGCTGGAACCGCAGCGCAGATTTCCGACTCGCGCCCATTTTTATTTGCGCTGCACTTGGTCAGCGCGAGTGGGCGTGCCGTGGCATGGCGTGTGCGTGTGCGTGTGCGTGTGTGGCGCGTGTTGATGCCACATAAATTAAGACATTGCCAAAGCGAGTTGCGTGCCGCGTCCATATGACAATGGCAACAGCCAAATGGCATCATCACCAGCAGCCGCAGCAGCGTGCCACGACACGTGACCAGGTGTAATACACCAGGTGACTGCCGCACGTTGTCACCAAAAATAAAAAAAAAAAAAAAAACAAAAACAAAAAGCCAAAATGGGCCAAGCACGCACGCACGTTGCGTATACGCCGCTTGGGCCACACACTAAGAGACAAAGTGAACCAAACTGTTGGCCCCAAATCTGTTCTAGACAGACACACACACACACTCACTCAGCTATCCCTTTTCTTTATGAGCCCACAAGCCACACACCCACTCCCCCCTAGAGCCATGCCATGCAGCAAAGTCTATTGAAACACTTTGAACATTTCTCCACACAAATTAAAAACAAATCAACAAAAAATAAACTAAAGCAGCACATAAAAAATATATATTAAACAAAAAAAAAATGTATATATATATATATATATATATATATATGTAGTTTTTTTTATATATTTCATTCTGTACAAATTTTTGCACACAATTTATATATATAAAACCCACAAAAAAATAATATTAAAAAAAAAACTAAAATAAAAACAACATAGTTGGGCAGAGTTCACAATGCGCGACTAGGTAAATACCCTGTGCACTTTCACTATAATCAATCATCGATATTAATCGATAAATATGAATTTGAAGAATTTAATATATATACATTTTAATTGTAACTACTAATTATTTATTTAATTGTATTAAACAAATTTCAGTTATATATATATATTCGATAAATCACTAATTATCGATAACTGTCATCAACGGCTTGTGGCATACATAAGCTACTTAAGCATATGTAGCGCTAGAGATAGTAAAGTTATAATTGTAAAAAAAATCGATAATCGATAATCGATATTTATCGACTAAAGCAAACTAAAAGCTGCCGAAACACACAGATATTTTATTATGATCCAACATACCTAGTTTTATCTAGTCTACAACTCCCTACACTCCCTACGGGGTATCAGGCATATCAACACAACCGAAACGTTGTCGGCTGGCGGTAGACGCACGTCAGTTGAGTTTTGATATGTTTTCTCGCATGTGGCGCGTCGCGTCTTCTACTCAAAAGAGCCAAAGATTTACAACAGCGCCCCCTGGCGTGCCAAATGTGCGTGCATGAGCACGCCGTGAGTGTGAGCGGGCGAGAGGTTCCTATGCGAGTGCGTGTGTGACTGTGTGTGTGTGTGTGTGTGTGTGTGTGTGTGTGCGTGTTTGTATTTGTACTTGAACTAGTTTGGGCCTCCATTAGCTCTTAACCTGGCAGCTTGCCCAGGCCCAAAGGAATATGCAATATGACAGGCGGCATGACAGAAAGGGTGCGAGGCAGAGGTCCACATATTTATACATGTATTATACAATATATATAAACATATATACATACATATATTTATATATACATATATTGTTGTATATTTTCATTCAAAATATTGAACAAGAGCCGCCATAAACGGCGGGCCATCGAGATCAGAAAGGGCAAGCGGCCGAGCACAGCACATAGATTTACATTGCATCAAGAAAAAAAAAAAAAAATGTCTCACGGCTCAACAAGTTGTCATTCAGAGGCATTTTGCTGAATGGGAGAGCAATTTGATGGCGAATATTGTGTGCGTATTTATAGCTGCGCTAGGAAGCGCGACTAATGATTGCTTCGCACAAATATTTCATTTCACTAATTCATGTCACAATTATACATATTTCGTACAATTATCATTGGCGGTGATCTGCTTTTGGTATTTTGCACCATTCGAATCGAATCATTCACAATAGTTTGCTGGGCACTCACATTTCACCAGCATTCACAGTAGTTTGTTTTGGTATTTTCGGCTAAGCACAGAGTGCATTCGAAATTGAGTAACGTTCACAATGGCAAATTCGGCACTCGCCAATGCAGCTAGAGATGAGAGATGCAATAAATCGATACATGCATTTGGTATTTTTCGAAGAGACTGCGATCGGAACTATCGCAATTATTAAGACTTTGCTGTTTGTCGTGCTTTGGGCCTTCCAATAAATATTGCCAGAGATAGATTTTCCGATTTTCCCTCATTTTGACAGTTTCCACATTAAATTTGCTTAAACGGCATCTCTTTGAGTGATTGTCATATGCAATGTGAGGTTAGGTTTAATGGGCAACAACTACAACCAGGCAGATCATCCGAATATAGATAAATCAAAGCAAGCAGCACACTTGCGACCAATCAATTTAATATCAAAGCTTCAATTGCCAACGAATGGGCTATAAATGCCGACCGAACGTTGCTGATACACAGTTGAATGAACCTGGAGCTGCGTACCAAGTGCTAAAAATCACACAAAATACCGATCAATGGATGGCCGGATGGGCCAAAAACAGATGCGCACCCGTTCACGTGTGTGCGTATCTATTGCCCCACATTGCGGTACACTGGTGCACAGAATGACGCAGTTGTAGTACAGATATAGATACGAATTGAGAAATATGTACAGCAAGAGATAAATAGAGTTACGGATATGGATACAAATATAGATACAGATACATACAGAGGGGCCGAATGGAATAGACAGATATAGATGCAGGTAGAGATAGTAGCTATACGGATATAGATACAAATAAAATACACTAGATATACGGATAAGGGATAAGGGATAAGGGAATGCAGCTGCAAATTCAAGATATATAAACAGATAAAAGAGCAGATACAGCTACAAATACAGGTACATATAGATATAGAGATACCTATGCTGATACGGATAACAATATCAATTCGGATAAGGAAATAAAGAGATGTATGGATAAAAACTGATATATCTACAGATAAACGAATAAAATAGATGACACGATAAGAAATATATTATAATAAATAATATATTATATATATACAGAGATAAATTGGTATACGGATAAGTTGTATTACATACAGAATTGGGAAATTAGGGATACGGCTAAAAATGGATACAAAAATATACATGCGGATAAAAAATAGTTATACCACAGATAACACCACAGATTTAGATACAAATACAGATACAGTTATACGATACGGATAAAGATACAAATTGGCAAACACATATACGGTTAGAGACATAGTCATATATCCACACATAGAACTACAAATTAAAATATGGATCAGTTAGAGCTACGGATAAAAAAGTACAAGTACAGCTGCAGATACAATTAGAAATGGGGCGACATTTGCTATTTTAGTAAAATGGGTCGCAATCACACAAACATATATAGTTAGCACACGTTGAGAGAGAGAGAGAGAGAGAGAGAGAGATCAGCAGAGAGAAATCGACAGAGAGACATCCAGATCCGTTGGTCAACTCACCGTGGGATCCTGACAACGCGGGCACTGGCACAGGAAGTGCTTCGTCATGCCGAGAAAGATCTTACGCGCGAGCGTCGACCAGAGGAGTTTCGTGTAGGACATGGTGATCTCCTCGCCCGCCGGAATGCGCTCGGTGGCAGTGACCACGATGGTCTCGCCGTCGTCGAAGTGGTGCGCCGCATTCGGCGTGCACTGGTGATTGAGCATTCCGGCGAGTGGGAAGAGAGCACGAGCGACCACCTCCTGGCCATCCACATGGCAGCGACTCTCAAAGGCGTTCGTATTGAAGGCGCAGACGGTGCGATAGAAGTAATCGAGGATATCCGAGTCGCGCGGAAAGTGCTCGAAGCACTCGGCTGCCCGCTGGACCTCGCGCATGTAGTAGCGATCCGCGTTCGCCTGCATCGCATAGAGCAGCCGGCGCTGTTGGTCACTGAGGAAGAAGCAGCGTACCACGCTGAGGATGCGCAGCGCACGCGGATCAATGCTCGCCAACTTCTTGGGCTGCCACTTCCGGAAGAGCTGGCACTCGACGGCATGGCGGGCGGAGGCGCCGCAGTCCGGACAGATGGGCAGGCCACAGCCGGCACTGCAGAGCGCCGACTCCTCGGTCTCGCCCGGCGGCTGGTGATAGCATTGGACGCAGGTGCGCAAGTTGCGGCCACGATGCGCGCTGGGCCCGACCAGAAGCGTGTGCTCGCGGAACAGCTCCTCGCCCTTCTCAATGGTGCGTACGGCGAACACGCCACGTCCCGATATGGGCGAGTCGGTGAGACGCCAAGCGGGCACCGCCGGACGCAGTACACCCAAATGGGCATCGATCAGCTCGGACAGCTCCTGCGTTCCAACACTGATGGCCATCTGGGGCACATGCTGCGCCAGCTGCTGCTCCAACTGCGCCATCGACTCGTGTGCAGACGCTCTCTGATTGGATAATCGATACGGATCGAATCGATACGGATCGATTCGCTTACTCTCTCGAACAGCAACTGACGCATTTCCAATTTGCCTTTGCTGCCTCAGCCTCAGCCACTGCCTCAGCCACTGCCTCTGCCTCGGCCTATGCTGCTGTCGTCATCTGTTGTCTCAGCATCTTCAGTATCTCATTAACTGCCGCCGCTGCTCTGTGGCGCTCTGTTTGCCCATGGAGCAGGCAGCTATAATTAGTCGGGCTTCACTCTCCTCGCGCTCCGTCAGCGCTCTCCGGTTTCCCATATGCCGAGCCCTCGCCCTTACCCCTTTGCTACGCCAACTGCACTCAGCTTCCGTTCAGTCGCTCACCCAATCACCCACTCACCCACTCGCCCACCCACTTACTGCGTATTATGTGGCCGCCTGAAAGCAGGCAACACGATTCTCCCCGCTGCAAGACGAAACGTTACGTATACGCAGCGGGCAACAGGGCAACGGGCAGCGTCAAGTGCTTCATTAAGGTTCATTGGAGCTTTTTTCCTGTCCTCTGTCTAGGTGAGTAGGTGGCTGCAGGTGTATGCCTCTAGGCGTATGGCATTCCATTTCAATTAAAGGCAAACTTGATTAAACCAATAATTATTGCGTGTCTTTGAGGCAGACAGAGAACATGTGTGCTGATGGGAAATAGCTATATATATGCATATATATATATATATATGTATATATATATATATAAACCTACAAAGTTGCCTTTGCCAAATACAATTTGTAATCAAACTTCCAGCATGCAACTCTCTCTGCGATTCTCATTGTGCTATATTAAGGTCAGCTTATAGTTAAAGGATATCTGCTGGTCAAGAGAGCTCTGCACTCATTTTGTGTCTATGTTTTTTTCTCTCTCACACTCAGTCTTTAACTCTCTTTCACTTCCATTCTCGTTCGCTCTCTCTCTCTCTCTCTTTCATTCTCTCCGACTCATTTTCTAACTCCCTCTCGATCTCTTGCACTCTCTCCCTCGCTGTCTATGTCTCCCTCTCACTCTTTCACTTTCTATCTCTATCTCTTTGATATCTCATTTTCTATATCTCTCTCTTTCTATCTATCTATTTCCCCTTCCCCTATCCCTCCCCCCTATCCCCTTCCTATATCTGTCTATTTATCTCTCTTTCTATATCTCCATCTCTCTCTCATATTCGCTCATATTCCATATCTCCCTCTCTCTCACTTTCTATCTCTCTCCCTGTCTCACTCTTTCACATTCCATATCTCCCTCTCTCTATGTCTGTCATTCTCACATTCATATTATCTGCCCCAATTTATCCATTCCTCCATCTTCCGTCCTCTCTGCCCATCGGCTTATTTAGCTTAAGATATATAAATCACACCATATTCTCTGTTGAATCAGCACATTCAAATTTGTAACACTCGATATATATAGTTTTATTTCAGTTATGTTGTTTTTTTTTACTTTTTTTTTAGTTTTCATTTTTTTTTAACATGAACATGACACATAAACGCGTTGATCATTTTAGGCTTAGTTTGTTAAGGGCTACTACTTCTAGTTAAAACTATGCAAGTACAATGTGAATTAGGCACTCAAATGGAGCACAGCTAGATCTATCTAGATGTGCTATATATATAAGTATATATATATATATATATATATATTCGCAGATACATTTCTGATTGTGGTCAAGAGATGATTTAACAATTTGTTTCCATTACATTTTCAAGGTCTGTAAATGCTTAAATTGGGATATTGTTTCTTGCTCTATATACATTGCACCTGTGTGTGTATGTGTGAGTGTGTGGCTATGTGTGTGTGTGGGTGTATGTATGTATGTACATTTATTTATTGCACGCCTTAAACATAAACTTTATAAATACATATTTAAAAAGAAGAAAAAAATAGGTGAAACTAAACAGAAAAAAAGAAATTTCTTTGCTTTTAGTAGAGCACATCATAAATAAATTCCGATTTCTTAGGAGTTTTTTGTTTTCTTGGAAGAGTTAGGATAAAAGTTGAACGGGCGTTTGGAGTTATTACAGTTATTAATATTAAAGTAGCATCAAATGATTAAGATTAGTTTTTAGTCGTATGATTTATGTTACACAAGGCACGTTGATGGGACAGTTGACTCCGGCGGAGAACGACGCCTCACTGATACCAGGGCTGGCGGCGCACCCATTGCAGTCGATTGCTGGTCTGATCGGAGCGTATCTTAATGCTGGCGCCCTCAGCAGCGCGCACCGTTTCCTTGACCTACAAAATAAGATTCGATGCGATTAGTTTAGATTACTTTACGATTCATCATCGATCCACTTACGCTCTGCATCAGATTCTGGGCATTGCCCACCAGCATTTCGGTGGCCTCGCGATCCTCGTCGGAGCCCTGGGCGCCAAGCATGGTCGCCTTCACCGTCGACAGGATCTTCAGCTGGGTGCCAATCGTTGGTATGCGCTCGCACACCTGCAACAGGTTGGTGCGGATGCGTCGGTCGGTGCACTGGCGCGCCAGCTCCTTGGCCAGCCGGGTGACATCCTCCGATGCCTCGGCGATCTTCTTGGCCGTGGCAATCAGTTCGCGTTTGCTGCCACGCGAGTCGGACAGCACCAGCTCGCTCAGCCTGGCCATGAGTATGGCCATGCGCTTGGCAGCCGCAATGATCTCGTTGTCCTTTGACGACCACTGACGCACCTCCTGGTGCAGGCCGCGTGCGGCAATCTGTAAAGCCAGAGCATTAGTCTCCAATTCATGGGGTTTATTTGCTCCCATCTGGGGGCCTTACCAGTATGGGCTGATTGGCATGCGGCATGGTACGGAAGACGCCCTCATCCTCGTCGTCTGTCTCCGGTGGCGGTGGGCGCACGGGCGCCAGGCCTTCGCGCGGCAGTGGGGGACGAGGCGGTGCACGCTCCGCTGCAAGAGAGAGGGAGACAGCATAAGTAATACGGAAATCTAGTTTACGGACTCAAAGACAAACCATTTTGATTGGACAGGTGCAGCGCACTGAGCTCCGGTATGGGGGGCGGCAGCGATGTGGGCAATGGCGGCGGCTGTGGCGGTGCAATGGCATCGCGCACCTCGCGCACGTCGCCCAACAGACGCTGGAATGATTTCTTCCAGGCGGCAGCCGCAGCCGGATCCGCTATATTCGTGGCCACCAGCTTGGCATCGCCCACCATAGCGGGCAGCGAGCGCTCCAAGTTGTTGGCCGCCGCATTCAGGCGCTCGGTAAAGATTGGATCCTCCGAGTTGTCCGCCTCCTGCTTGGCCACCAGAAGCACCCGATTGATCAGCCGTGCAATGTTCGAAGTGTTGTCCACCATCTTCTGGGGCTGGCGCGCATGGATGGCATCCTCGCAGAGCTTGGCATACACCTGCATATGTTCCTCGGATGTCTTGATGAAGTCAGCCGGATCGGTGGCCTGGTCGCACAGTGTGCGCATGCGGAGCACCGTATCCGCATACTGCTGCTTCAGATTCTGCAAATGCTCGTCGGCCGCCTTGCTGGCCGGATAGTTCATGCGGATCCGTCCGGCGTTGATTAGCTGCGGCGTCAGCGAGTCCACCTGGGCAGCCGACGACAGCAGGATCTCGGCAATCTTCTTGTTGCCACAGGCACCGCCAGCGGCGACCATGCGCGAGGTCTTCGAGGCGCGATCGCTGAACGCCTGCAGATTGTTCGACTTCTGGTTGAAGTTCTGCTCCCGGCCGGGCGTGCCCTCGGGCAGCATCACGGCCTCCGTGAACTGCTTGAGCGGCGTACTCACATCCATGAAGTCCTGCACGATGCGGTTGACCAAAGCATTCTGTATGGCCGCTTTCAGCTCGTAGAGCTTCTGGGTCAGCTGTTTGGCTGCCTGCTTGGCAGCTGGGCCGGTGCCGGCTGCTTGACGTTTCAGACGCTCCACCTCATCGCAGAGCTGCATGATCTCGGCCTTCTGATGGCCCGGACAGCCTTCGGCCACCTTGCGGCCCTCCTCCACGATCAGGTTGATGGCCCGCTCGCCCAGGCCGCCGTCATTGACCTCCGGATTCTGCAGCCACTTGACCGCCTGCTCGAGCCGGCCCTGAATGGTGTGAGCGGTCTGTTGAACACCCGCCTTGTCCACGCCGGACACCGCCTGTCGCACCAGACCCTGCAACTCGCCGAGGCGCGCCCGTATGCCAGTGGCCAGGTCCACGGCCTGGGGCGAGTTGCCCTTACCCTCCTGACGCAGCTCGCATAGATTGTTCGCCATGGCGCTGATCTCATCCGCCAGCTTGCGGATCGGATACGAGTCCTGGGGCAGGCAACGCTCCGAAATCTCATTGGCATTGTCGATGACCTGACGCAGCGCCTTCTCGCCAACGCCGCCGCGCAGGGCATAGGGATTCGACAGCCATTCGTTGGCCAGCTCCGTCTTATTGCTGATCGCATTGCTCAGCTTCTTCAGCACAGTCAAGTTGTCCAGCTCGCTGGTGTCCTCGTCGTAGGTCGTCAGCTGCAGGACCCGGATGATCTCCTGCAGTTCATCGGACATGCGTGCCGCCAGGTAATTGCGATTCTCGGCCGCCTCCTCGGCACCCTTGCCCTGCTGCTCGACGATGTGGATGTAGACCTTCATGCTGCAGATAAGGATCGGCGCCAGGGTCTTGACCTGCTCGAGGCAGCGGACGAGTATCTCGCTGTGCACCTGGTGGGTGAGCTCCTTTTCGCGGGCGCTAACCTCGCGTGTCACTTTGCTGAGGCAGGGCGACAGGTCCTTGAGGAACTGCACAAGCTGCTCCATGGTGTCGATGATTTCGGCAACGGCCAAATAGTCAAGGACACGCTTGCACTCCTGTATGATCTTGCGCACCTCGCTCTCGTCGAAGCAGAGCAACAGCGAGGAGGTGCCCTGCAGTATACCGCGGCTTCCCTCAATTAGCTTCTTGCGCGCTGGTCCCGAATACGGATCCGAGCGCAACATATCGGAAGCCTCCTCCAGCAACTGCGAGGCAGTCTCCACGCGATGCAATGCCGACGGCATATCCTGCCTCAAGATCTTGTCGTCCGAGCTGTTGATCGTCTCCCGGCCCACCTTCACCAGATTCGCCACAGCCGCCGACACCACCTGAACGGGCCGGCTAAGATCGGGCATGGCGTTGCCATCCTCGGCCTCCTCGTGTAATATCACCAAGCGAGATACCTAAACGAGGACAAAACAAACTTCTCATTAGCTTCCAGTTGTTCAGTTTGACTTTCCACTACACTCGAGTCTAAGCAAACTTTAATTCTACTAAACGTGCTTTCAGCTATAATCAAGCTTTAAGCTCAGCGTGACTAAATTAATTTCAAAATTTACTCTTAGTTATTTCACTCTCTCTATTAATCAATATTTAAGCAGTATTCCTTGACTTTAAGCTTCAGGGGTAAACTTAACAACTAGTGATTGAGCTTAAAGCTCCACTAACAATGCTTAACCGTTTAACCTAAGTTATAAGCTATATATAAACGTGACTAAAATGCAAAGTTGAAAGCTTTAACGTAGAGCTTTAAGTTCGATATGCTTGCAATTAATGACACTGAATGGCCTATAAAGCTTTTATATTATAGATATGATACATGTATATTCTTTAAACTCGAATCAAACTTAAAGCTTTGTGTATTTGTCTTGCAATTTTTTAACTATTATCAATTTTGAACTCATGAAAGTTATTACGAAATAAATTTTAAATATAGTGATATAAACTTTGTGAGTTCCTACAATCGCATTAAATACATGTTATCAATATTGATTAAAGCTTGAATGCGCTTTAATGTGCTATTAAAATGATAACTAAAAAAGCCATGTTGAAAAGCTCCTCTGTAAAAGCTTTAAATTCATTTATAATTAATTTTTTATTTGAGGAAAACGCTTGTAATATTCATTAAATCATTATTTACTCTGCAGCTAAGCTAGTTAGATTATTGTTTATAGTGAGATGGATTATACATTTATTTATAAACTCAACATAAATCAGAGATTTAATGACCTTAGCAGCCAGTGTCATTGCGTCATAGCCAAAAGCAGAGCTACACTTGTTGCACGCTCTCTCGTCAGCATTTGCTCTCACTCTGCTCTCAAATGCTCTCTTCCTCATTCGCTCTATTACCTTACAGCTCTGCTCGATATACCAGATTAAAAATCATTGGACAATTGGAATTGAAGCGTGGGACTCAGACTTGGACTTGGAGATCGCATTGATATCGATGCGAAATCGATATGGCAACAACTTGTTTTTGCCGGTTTCGTTTCAGTCTAAACTATTTCCCAGCTATTTTTAGGCATGAACTGTTGTCCGACTTCTCCCCCACACACAAACGAAACTCAGCTGATGCGGCCAGATATGAGTTGAGTTCGAGTTGATAAGAGCAGCTCTAGGCAGATCTATTATTCAAATATTATCATTATTTAATGAACTTTCATAATTCATAAATTTCATGAATTCTAACATTTTATTTTTATAAATAATAACAAAAAAATTTAATTTTAAATTTATTTTTTAATAACATTAATATATATAAAAAATTAAATATGTACTATAAAAATTAATTAAATACGTTCAATAAAAAAATTGACAATATAAAAAAACCCTTCAAATTTTTTTATTTAAACAATATTTTATATCAATTTTTTAAATATTCTTTTTTTAATTTTTAATATAATATTTTTTATTTTTGCATATATTTGTTTTACTATTTTAAAAGTCAAAAGATTTGGTATTTTCTATTTAAAATTGATTTAATAAATTTGAGCCTGCATTAAGTGGGAATTTCGCATGTGTTAATCTTTGCTTGGACTGCTTGGGCTTATACATATGTATATCTCTGGAGATATGAAAAAAAGCAGTTCCAAACCCGCCTCTGGCTGCAATTGTTTCATTTGATTTCAATTTATTTCAGTTTTGGCTCTTGTCCCGCTCATTTGCTTGATGAATTAATTATGTAATTAATTTGATAAACCCCCCGGGCACTCCCCCATCCCAGCATCGCCCTTTTGTGCTCTATATGCGGACCAATTTGCTAGCCGGGCATCTAAATTTAAACAGCGAAAGCGTGTGTGTGTGTCTCAATGTGTTGATTGATGTGCTGAACGATCATTTTTAATTCGGTTTTTGCCAGCCATTCATACACTGTGCGCTCGCAGACGCCCCCATCTCCATGCCCCACCACCCCCACCCGCTCCATTCCCCACCCTTTGGTTGCGATGAGTCACAAGTTTCGGTTCTTGGCACAGTTTGTGCCTCAACTAAGAAATCTTCAGTCAGCCGCATCACCACCCGAATACACCTACACCTACACCTTGTCGATGACCCTCCCCCCGCTGCCCTTCTACACGCTTCTCGTACACCGTTGTTTGTTGTGTTTCATCAACGTCTTCCACATGTTGCGCCCAAAGAGAATTATTTTCCTTAGCTTCTCTTCGGCGCAATGATTTCATTTTCCTTCGTTTTTCATTTTGTTTTTAGTTTTTTTTTTCTATTTTTGGAATCTTTCGTTCTCTCTCTCTCTCGCTCTCTGTCTCTATCTCCCTTGCTCTTTGGCGTCGTTCGGCTTTGTTTCATTTTTATTAAATTAATTTTGTTTGTCCTCAGAGGCTCAGGTTGTTGCGATATCAGAGGAAGCAACATATATATGTTATTCTGATGCTGCTTCTTCTTCTCGTTTCTGTTATTATTATTATTATTGCCTACCTCATTTATTTATAGAACCCGCAAAAGATTTGTTAAGCAAGCAAAGCATAGCAAATGGACGCATCTTAAAGTTTGTTTTTGTTGCTCGACTACTTGGATTTTGCCTAGTTTATATAGATATAGATCATGAATATATATATATATCTTGTTGTAGTAGCACAGGTACACATGTTACACAGCTGCTGGAAACTTTCGTTTTTCAGGTGTGCAAAATGATAAAAAAAAATAACTAACAAGAAAGATATGATTAAAAAGATATATATATATATATATATATATATATATATATATATATATATATATATATATATATATATATATAATATATATATATATACATTTATACATTTAATTTAATTTAATTTGTTCATTCTTCATTGGCGCAGCCAACTTAATGGGCCTATGCAGTTATTTTTGGCGTTGCCAGCTAGTTGCACATATACATATAGAAACAAAATACAAAATGTGTCTAAAATAAGTCGAAAGTACTATAGAAAACATAATGATGCCTAGTCTAAAATGTCTAGATACATATCAATCATAATTTAACATGAACTAAGAAACTATCAGCTATGAGCTATGATCTATGAGCAAATATTCATACATACATATACATATTCGTACACTATTCCACTATAATTTTCTAGTAAATTGCAATAAAAATACTTTCAGTTTTGTTCATAGATTTACCTTTTTGGGCGCCAATTTGCTGGCTCGTTATAGCTAGGTAATGTTATAAGGTTATGTAATGCCTTATAGATTTAACCCGATTTAGCAAATATTATTGAATTAACAAACGCTTACCTGCTGGGCAACAGGATCTAATATGCTCTCGATGGTTTTTGTGTGAAAGACAGGCATTTTAATGGATTCTCCCTTAGCTTCTCAGCTGTATCAATGTGTGTATATGTCTTTCTGCCTGTGTGTTTGTGTAAGTGTGTGTGTGTGTGTGTGTGTGTGTGGACTGTGGATGGGTGCGTAAGTATAGGTCGAGGGTATTCCAGATATTCCTTATTTGCCAAGCCAATTTCAATGAGATCTACGGAAAGGCAAAATAGAAAAATATTTTAAATTTTATTTTGATTAAGTTTACATATACACATACAGCTATATATATAGCATATAGGGTATGTATGTGCTTGTGTTATCTGAGCTACAGCTACAGCTACAGATTCAGGTCGCAGATAATGCGAAGCTGTCACCTGTTGAAACATGACGAGCTACACTGAAAGCAACTTATACTAAGTTCAACTGCAGTTAAGATTGTTTGGGAGTGCACGACTCGCAAATACCCGGAAAAGGTTAGGGGTGATGCTGTTGAGGGAAAAATAGGGAAAAGACATGCAAGACCAGATAGTAACTGTTATTTGTGTATATAACAGTAGAACATATATACCAAAAGACTAGGTTATCGATTTTTTAATCGATGTCGATTATTTGACAAGAAAGGAAGCTGTAACGATAGCCTGCAGATATACTTACATATTGATGCTACTCAAGAAAAACTAAAGAAAATAAAACTAATATACCCTAAATATCCATTTACAATAAGTTTGCAGAGCATTAGCATCTGAGAATAGCAAACATATTCGAAATATCCTAATTTATTTGGGCAACTTTAAGAGAACATAGAAAATATATCGAAGTCAACTGATTTGCTTCAAGTTAACTCGATTGTGATTTGATTTTTTCTCTGAGTGTAGGCGCTCTGGCGCTTATCTCAAGCGAGGGCATGGCCCATAAATTTATATGAAACTATCTCCAGCTGCTGCTGCTACTGCTACTGCTGCATATGAAAATTCTTGGGAACATAATTTCAATTTCAATTTGAATTCAGTTGCTGTTGATGATGATGTTGTTGTTGTTGAATTTCGATTAAAATGTTTGCCTTTGCTTGCGACTGTTTCATTAATGATGACGCACACTGTGAGGTCATTGTGAGACATTTTCGACACACTGTTCAATAGAGAGTAGAGCAGTAGGAAGAGGACAGAGAGGGAGAGACACCACTTTGATGACGCACTGTTCACACACAAGTCTCGATGTCTATGCCTGCGTGTGTGTTTTGGGTGTAGTTCTTTATCCGCTGTCCGATATCCGCACCCTTGGCCAATTCTCGTAATTGGCAATTGGATTTGCAGTGAAAGTGGCGAGGTGGTAAGATGGCATTGAAAATGCGAGTTCCGCAACAGCTAGACAGGTGGCTAATAGAGGGTGTATGGGTGTGTGTGGGTAGGTGTGTGTGTGTGCGTGGGTGTGTGTCGTCTGTCTACATTGAAACATATTGAGTAGCGGCAAGGCGTTTAAAGCACCTTGCTGAAAAGCAAAACAGAAATGAAAACTTTAACCACAATGTGGCCAGCGATCGCAATGCACTGGGAGAAAATATGTGGACATATCAAATTAAAAATATTGATATCAGCAAAATATTAAATATTAAATCAATTATATTAAATTTTATAAAAATTAACAAAATAAAAAATAATCAGAACAAATAAATAAAATAGACATAGACACAATAGAAAATGAATACTATTAAAAATTCAAATTACAAAAGAAAAAAATAAACAATTAAAAATTCAAATAAAAAAAATGTTGCTAAAAATAAAAAAATAAAAATAAATTGTAAGCAGATTGCCAAGAGTAAAGTATGCAAATTTAAAAGATTCAACACAAATCAAATTTAAATATGAAAATATTGTAATTTGAAATATTTACCTAAAGATAATACACTTTAAAAAAATATATAAATAAATAAAATACTTGATATGAAAAAGTTTGTACACTTAAAGAAAAATTGATATATGAAATCTTTAACCTTATAGAAATCTTAATTTTTCAATATACATATAGTAGTATAGTAGAAGTAACAAGCGTATTTCGTTCAGTGTACACACAAAATATGAATCTAATAGGCATCTATATCGTTATTTGTACAAATATAGAAATGTGCGAACACTTCCAATATACAAACAAACATACATATATGTATATATATATATATATATATATATATATATAATGACTGCCACTTATGGCATTTAGTTGGCGATCGATTGCTGCAGCAACAACAA
The DNA here is from genome assembly GCA_035045555.1 of Drosophila fulvimacula. Classification (NCBI taxonomy): domain Eukaryota; kingdom Metazoa; phylum Arthropoda; class Insecta; order Diptera; family Drosophilidae; genus Drosophila; species Drosophila fulvimacula. The sequence continues at coordinate 1,820,170 of JAWNOX010000110.1, read as the reverse complement.
CAAAAATCAAAACAAAACGAAATACCAAACAGCAACAAAACATTTTTTGTTTTGTGCTGTGTGGGCAGCGAGGTTTATTGACTGGACTATTGCCATTTATGGTACAACTATTTAAAATGCCTATAAAACAAGGCACGCTTGCAAATGCAATGCAAACGGATAACGGATTAATATCAAATTTCCCATTATCGTTTATCGAGGCGTGCGTAATTCGCAGCTCATCTTTAAGTCAAGCGCTCGATAAGCTTAAAATACTTATCGAAATATATGCATGCCTGTGCCCATATATGTATGTATGAGTGTGTATGCACGCAGCTGAGAAGCTCCAGCAATGCTGCAATAACAACAACAATAAGCGCCGCAACAGCGGGCACGTTCTGCGCTGAGCTGACGGCATATTTTTATATTAATTGTGCACATTGATTGCTGTCAAGAACAATGGTCTGCATCAATTGAAAACAGCTGCAGGCTAAATAAGCCCCCGGGACCCACACAGTGGTGCAGCTACCGAAATTTGGAGCAACGATCGCTGGCAAAAGAGAGGCGAGAGGCACGCGCGCGCAGGGCAGTACCGCACAACGATGCGCGCGCGCGTTTGCTGCGCCAAGAAGACAAGTCCACACACATTTGCATATGTATGTATGCGTGTGCAGGCATATTAATTTATTTAGGGCACACACACACACACATGCATATATACATAGAAAGCTGCAACGGCTCTTGTTTACATGATTGGTTCTTATTGTTATTTTGTTCATTCACGCACATTCGGTTTTATCATATTTTTATCTTAGCCTTTCTTCGTCCGTAGCAATAAACACCTAACACACACACAAATTAAAGAACAACAAAAAAAAAAGAAGAAAAGAAAGAAAAAGAGCAAAAGAATAAAGAGCACAAAACAAAAACTCCGTTGACCCGTTGATGACAAATGCAACTTTAATGCGAATTTTTGACAATTATACGATTCATAAGCTTTCTATACACTCACGCACACACGCAGAGATTATATATACATATGTACATATACATACATGTGTGTATAAATATAAATATGTATATATTGCCCGTATTTACTTTAAAAATGTTTGCCTTATTCCGCTTTGGCTCTGTGGCTGTCGCTCTCGCAGCGGCTTTTCGACTTGCTTGCCCGACTGTTCTTTAAATACTAAAAAAATGATGGGGAGCCACAATCTACCTTGCGCCGACAGCGACGACGACGACGGCGACGCTTTTATTGTTCGCTACGTGTCTATCTTCTTCTTCTGCTCTCCATATCGCCATCATTTCTGTGGCGCTCACTTTTAACATTCTCTCCGCTAATGCGTGTGTGAGTGTGGTTGCTTGTGCACGTGTGTGAGTAAGAGTGAGGCATAGTCTCCCCCTACGTTATTAACATTGTTGTTGCTATTTTTATTGGTGTGCCTTTGTTGCGTTATTCATAAAAATATTTTTTTTTATTTGCAATAAAGCTACTGCGCAAAGCCCAGCGATCGAATTGATCGAAATAAAGCTTCTCTTCAAAATTTAAAGCTATTTCGAAGCATTAATCATATTAATAAAAAATACTTTGCAGTATAATTCTCTTATGAACTTAAAGCTCAAAAAGCTCTGCGCATTTTTATGATCGTTTCAATTGGGAGAAATGCGCAAAAATTCAAATACTGAGATAAATGAACGGCGTGCTATAACAGCTGGCGCTAACATATGTTATTGTGCCATGGCATGCTGGTAATATACCAATTTAGTATTTTTTGCTGTGCTGGTATTTAATGGTATTACGGGCTGCCAACTGGTTGCAAAAAAAATCTGCAACCCGAAATTGCCCAACACTTATTAAATACATATATACATATATACGTAACTCATACAAATTAATTGAAGAAGGAAAATTGAGAAAAACGAAGTGTTGGGATCCAAGCAAATGCAATTGAATATATAACATATATACTTAAGAGGAATGCATTGCCAGTGTAAATATGTAAAACGCAACGCGTGTGAAGTGCAAGGCGATACATAGCAAAGCAAACAGTACCAGCAGGCTGAGGCAGGCAGCAGCAACAGAAGCAGCAGCAGAATCAGAGACCAGAGACCGAACTGACGTGAAAGAAAAACGACGCATGCAGAAGAAAAATGCCGCAGCCGTGTTGATAATTAGCGAAAAGTGTTTGAATTGCAAAAGTAAGCGGCACAAATGTAAGGAAAACACAATTTTCCATAGTTTTATCATTTTTTTTTTTGTACATGCAATTCGTGTTGGCTGCTGAACGTGTATGTGTGCGTACCTATGCGAGTGTGTGTGCCTTTTGTGCGGGTGTGAGTGTGAGTGCGCCGCTGTCGCATAGCGAGAAAGAGCACGCACCATAGTTGCCTATGTAACTGCTGTCGGTGTAAGCGTACGAGTGTGTGTGTAAGTCTGTGTGTGTATGTGTGCAATGTGCAAGCAAAACAATTTACAGTTGATAAAAATTGTCCTAACGACAAAAGTGGGTCTCTTTATATTTATAAATTTATGCAAAACAGAAAAAAGCCAAATTGGTTTGTCAGCAGCGACGTCGCTGTCGATGACGACGTCGCAGCGTCGTGCGATTTGATTTTGAATGTGGTTGTCCGCACCCAAAAAAAAAAGAAGGAATATCAAATAAGATCGAAGCAAATAAACAAAAATTAAATCAAATTATTTAACAGGCTGTCTACAAGTAGACAAAAAAAATCCATTAAATTAAATTAAAAAGCAGCGACACACAATGCTAAATTAAACGGTGCTGCTAAGCTCTAAAGACGCACAGCATGAAGAGTGAAGAGACAAAAAGACAGGGCGAATGCAAAACAACCGACATCACACAGACACGCACACGCAAACATGCATACGCTTATTTATATACATACGTGTGTGTGAACGAGACATGGCTGCCTGTGTGTGCTTGTGTTTGCGTGTGTGTGTACGAAAAATAGGCGTGTTGCCGTTTCGCTTTTAAACAAAAAAAATAAATAAAATAAAAATGCCAAACAAATCAAATACATAGTTTTAACAATTAGCATGATGGCAAAATCTGTTCATTCAGCAAATCGTACGATTTGCGGTGCAACAAAACAAAAAGAAAATAAAATAAAATGTAAAAAAAAAATGCCAAGTGCTGCAACCCTTTTTTTCTGTCGTCTGCATGCGGCAGCTGGGCAATAAATAAGTACCGCTTCCATGCCCATTATGAATTACACATGTATGTATTTATGCACACATGCACGTGTGCCTTGCTCTCTCCCTCCCTTTCTCTATATCTGTCTGTCTCTATTTTCACCTAACGCCTACTCTAGAACTTAAATGTTTCGAAAGCCACGCATCAATAGGAATGTCAGATTTCATTGAGAGCATATCGTCATTGGCATTCAAATATGCGTATCCGAGAGTGATGATGATGCACCGTTATTTTCCGCTCACGAGAGACGCAGTTGGTGAAAACAGTGCCAAAAGAACGCAACAAAGAAGAATGAGAAAAGTATTTTTGATAAGCGGCTTCTTGAGTCCGTGTGGAATACCAAATGAGATATGAGCGTGTATGTGTGTGTGTGTGTGTGTGTGTGTGTGCACGCGCTCGCCTGTGATTGTGCGTGTGTGTGTGTGTGTGTGTGTGTGTAATCGAGTAGTGTGAATCACTTGATCGATTTGAATGCGACAACAAAAACATGAAATTCTCCTTTTATCACACACATACACATACACACACTCGGACACATGCACACGCACACACACACAGACACACACACACATGCATACTTGTATAACGTTCAATTACACTTTCGTTTGCAGAAAGCAGCTAAAGGAGTTTCTTGTCTGTCCATTGACTAAACAGCGACATCTATAAGCAACAACCGCAACAATAACAACAAACCCAGTGGGAAGAGACGAGTGAGCGAGTGGGAGTGAGTGCTGGTACGGCAGGAAGGGGGGCATAACATGAATAACAGAGATGCCATCGGCACGTCCTGGTAGTCTCAAAGATCCGGAAATCGCCGATCTATTCAACAAACATGATCCGGAAAAGATCTTCGAGGATCTGCGAGAAATTGGCCATGGCTCCTTCGGTGCCGTCTACTACGCCCGCTGCAATCTCAACAAGGAGATTGTAGCCATCAAGAAGATGTCCTATACGGGCAAGCAGAGCCAGGAGAAATGGCAGGACATACTCAAGGAGATACGGTAAAAGTTTATCCATAAATATATGTATTTATACGGTAAATAAATTGCATTATTTTCATATTACTTTAGCTTCTTACGTCAATTGAACAATCCCAATACGATCGAGTATAAGGGCTGCTACCTGCGCGAATCAACGGCATGGCTGGTCATGGAGTACTGCGTTGGCTCCGCCTCAGATATCATTGAGGTGCACAAGAAGCCGTTGCACGAGGACGAGATCGCTGCCATCTGTCTGGGCGTACTGAGCGGATTGAGCTATTTGCATTCGCTCGGGCGCATCCATCGTGACATCAAGGCGGGCAACATTCTGCTCACGGACATGGGCGTGGTGAAGCTTGCGGATTTCGGGAGTGCGGCGATCAAGTGTCCGGCAAATAGCTTTGTTGGCACGCCCTATTGGATGGCACCGGAGGTGATACTGGCCATGGACGAGGGCCAGTACGATGGCAAGGTGGATGTCTGGTCTCTGGGCATTACCTGCATTGAGCTGGCCGAGCGCAAGCCTCCATACTTCAATATGAATGCCATGTCTGCATTGTATCACATTGCACAGAACGAGTCGCCGACGTTGCCGGTAAATATCGATACAAATTATCGATAAACCAGATTGAGGCTAATCGATAATGCCTTTGCTTTGCAGAAGAACGATTGGTCGGATACGTTTTGCAATTTCGTGGACCTATGCCTAAAGAAGATGCCTGCGGAGCGACCCTCATCAGCCAAATTGTTACAGCACACGTATGTGACCCGTCCGCGATCAGAGACGGTCCTGCTAGAGCTGATCGCGCGCACCAAGTCGGCGGTACGTGAGTTGGACAATCTTAACTATCGAAAAATGAAGAAGATACTCATGGTGGACACGTGCGAAACGGAGAGCGCCGTCGGCGATACGGACGATCAGCAGGATGATCATGCTGGCGGCGACAGTAGCAAGAGCAATAGTATTACTTCCGAACACTCCATACACTCGGTGGGTGTATCAGCGGCCAGTAGTCAGGTGAGATACACATGGGGGGATTATATAGGTATTACATAACTCTAACGAGATCTTTGTTCTCTGTATTTGACCTGTAGAGCTCCTCGTCGAATTCCATACCGGCTGCCGCACAGAATCACCATCATATCGGAGCTCATCATCAGCAGCAGGTGGCCGCCGTTGCGGCAGCCATGCACCATCAGCTGGAGCTGCAGAAGCAGCATCTGAGCAACTGGTCCAATGCCCAGCAGCAGCATCAGCAGCAGCAACAACAACAACAGCAGCAGGCGGGCGGCGCTGGCTGTGGAGCTGTCAACCGCAATTCGTCGCGACATCGCAATTTGCCGCCGCTGCCAAACATAATGCACACCATGAACAATAATGTGACGCCCACGAATTCGGCGTCCGTGGTGCCGGCGCCAGCGCCACCGCTCTCGGTAATGCCGCATCTGGGCGTGGCACTGGGCCATGCCAACAGCAGTGTCGGTGGCAGCAGCACGGGCGGCTCACCAGCTGGCGGTGATCATCGCTTGACTGGGAAACAGCCGCGCTATCTATCGACACCAGCTGCTCAGGCAGCTGTCTATGCGGCCACATCGGCATCCTCGCAGCAGGCCATCTCCAATGCGGTCAACGATCATGGACCCAATAATTTTGCCACCATACGAACGACGAGCATTGTGACCAAACAGCAGAAGGAGCATATGCAGGTGTGTGCGATTACAGTTAATGATCAAAGAAACATATACATATATATGCAACAACAAAAACTCATTATGATGAGTGTGCGTGTGTGTGTGTGTGTGTGTAGAATTTACTGCAGTCGTAGTCCAGTTAGTAGGGCTGCTTGTCATTGCCATTTACCGATATCGATAACGATATCATGAACATATTTATCGTTGGCTCTCACACCACTCTCATCGCTGTCATCGTTTGTGTGTATGTCTCCTGTCTCAGCAGTCCACTCCTAATCCCAGTCACTACAGCTGTCATTTCCCGTTGCTTTTGCTCGCTCGCTCGCTCGCCCTCTCTCTCTCGTGCTCTCCACTACTACTACATGCAAACTTTGTTGTTGTTTATTGTTGTTTCTCTTTCTACTCTCCTCCTGCATAACCAATAGGCGCGCTATAACTTCTGTTGCTCCTGCTTCTGCTGCGGCAGCCAGGCGGATGCTGATGACTGCGCTGGCCACGATGACAGCTTCTTCCACAAGGCTAAAAATAGTAGCAGTCCGAAACAATGCCAAACTCTTAATCATTGCCCCTGTGTGATCTCTTAATCAAAAAAAAAAAAAAAAAAAAAAAAAAACCAAAACCAAAACTAAAAATCATAAAAAAAAAAAATATATATATAAAATTAACTAGAGTGTACATTCACATATACTTGCGTGTGTGTGTGCGTGGGTCAAGTCCATGACAATAAATAGAGCAATAAATGTTTAAGAAACTTAATGCTACAAAGACTTGTATTTGCAATTTAGGCGCAGCAGACAAATAAACACACACATACACATGCACACACAGGCAGACCTCGCACCTTAGCAGTAAATGCACGCACGCACACATGCCAACACACAGACATATATATATACATAGCCTTCGTTCTAATTTAGTTTATGCTATTTGCATTGTTCCGCTATTTTTCATTTGATCTAATTTTTTTTTTTTTTGCCTACTTTTCGCTACTCTCCTCAGGCACACTCACCCATACTCATGCAACTCGTAATTGCACTTTCAGTACCTTCTCTCTCTCTCTCTCTCTCTCTCTCTCTCTCTCTCTCTCTCTCTCTGTGTGTGTCTCGCTCACGCTCAGCTTAAATTTTTGAGAGCTTGAACAGTAGCCGGCGGCATTTTATCTTTGCTTAAAAGACGCTGCCATTTGCAATTGTTTAACAGTTACCGTTTTTATTGTTTTGTTTAATATAGTTTTTTTTTGTATTGCGTGCAAGCATAAGCCGTTTTGTTTTTTATTTTTATTTTTTTTTTGTTTTGCTGTGTTGCAATTAGCTATGATTTTTCCTTGCTTCAAACTACCTTATTTTGAGGTTAAGAACGAATGGGAGTTAACTAGTATGATCGTAAGTTGTTGTTGTTGCTGCTTCTATATATACGTACATATACACACCCACATACATCCCTCAATATATATCTACACGCCGTTAATAAGCTTTTGTTTCATATGTAAATTATGATTTGTTGTTGGCTGGAAATCTTTTTGCCGCATGCAGGAGGAGATGCACGAACAAATGTCCGGCTATAAGCGAATGCGGCGAGAGCACCAGGCGACACTGCTGAAGCTTGAGGAGAAGTGCAAAGTAGAAATGGAGACGCACAAATCGGCGCTGGACAAAGAGTACGATAATCTATTGAATAACTTTACCAGAGAATTGGAACGCCTCGGGGTAAGGATATTGAAATATTATAAATTCAGAATATTCATTAAAGTGGTTCATCATCATCAGGCCAAGCATCAGCAGGACTTGGAGCGACGCTCGAAGCAGACGACAACGGCCGAGAAGAAACTACATAAAGAGATTACGCTGAAGCAGGAGGGCGATCGCAAGTTGTTTGATTCGACGCGCAAAAAGGAATACAAAGCGAACAAGGAGCGCTGGAAACGTGAACTCTCGATGGATGAGTCAACGCCAAAGCGTCAACGTGATTTAACCTTGCAATCCCAGAAGGATAATCTAAAGCAGCACGAGGCCCAAGAGGAGCAGCGCATGATCCAGGCCCAGAAGCAATATATTGAGCTCGAGATGCGGAAATTCAAGCGAAGACGCATGCTATTGCTGCACGAACTGGAGGATCAGCTGTTGCGTGATGTAAGCATCCAAATAACATAACTTCTATATATATTTAAATAATTATAATGACTAATTATATATGATCTTACCACAGGAGCTGAGCAAGAAGCAACAGCAGCTGGAACAAGCACATGGGATGCTGTTGAAACACCATGAAAAGACACAGGAGCTGGAATATCGTCAGCAGAAGAGCGTACATCAATTGCGCGAGGAGCAAGTGAGTTTCAACAGAAAATTATAGATATATATATAGTCTACAATATATATACATTACTGTACAAATAGATAAACAAGCAGCACGACACGGAGTTGCACAATCAAAAAGACTATATGGAACGCATTACGAAGGAGCTGCTGCGCAAGCATGCGCTCGAGCTAAGACAACAACCTAAAAGCCTTAAGGTACACTGCGGAATCATGTGACAATCAAAAGAAATCAATTAAATTGTATTTACCTTTTTTTTTAAACAGCAAAAGGAGCTGCAGATACGTAAACAGTTTCGCGAGACATGCAAAACGCAAACAAAACAATATAAGCGCTACAAGGCGCAAGTGCTGCAGACGACACCCAAAGAGCAACAGAAGGAGGTTATTAAGCAGCTGAAAGAGGAAAAGCATCGCAAGCTGACGCTGCTGGGTGAACAGGTGATAAATGGGAATTATTCAACTATGAAATATAATATATAATAGAGATATTGTTGTTGTCTTGTGCAGTATGAACAAAGCATTGCCGACATGTTCCAAAGTCAAAGTTATAAACTGGACGAGAGTCAAGTGATCGAGTGCCAACGTACCAATGAGCAATTGGAATACGAACTGGATATGCTCACAGCCTATCAGATCAAGAATAAAAAGCAGGCGCAGGAGCAGCGCGATCGCGAACGTCGTGAACTCGAGAATCGCGTTAGCGTGCGGCGTGGCCTATTGGAGAATAAGGTAGGCAATATGTCTACATAACGAGAGTCTAATTAATATCCATATGTATTGATATTCCATTTAAGATGGACGCCGAATTGCAACAATTCAATTTGGAGCGTGCCGAGCGCTTGCGCATGAAACATGAGAAGCATTCTAAAGAATTGGAAGCTTTTGATAATGAATCAATAGCACTAGGTTTCAGGTATAGCCAACTATACACACAATTGATGCAACTCTCTATACTTATGATTGATTTTTTTCCAGCACTTTATCACTAACTGAGGTATCACGCGAAACCTATCCAGATGAGGAGGGTAGTTTGTCGGGTTCCATGATTAGTTTAGCGCATAGCAATAGTTCAACAAGTTTTCCGGCTGGTTCGCTATAGCATAGGCAACAACAGCAGCAGCAGCAACAACAACAACAACAATACCAACAACAATACCAACAACAACAGCAACAGCAAAAACAACAGCAACCATATAGTAATATGAACTATTATAATTTTAATGGAAATTTTAAAACAAATAACACAGCCACAACAGTAACAGATAAAGCCGGACACAAGCAACTATAACACAACAATTACAAATAAAATAAACAAAAAACATTATATATAAATACAAAGAAGCATTCGTTGTTTTTGTAGCAACATTCTAAACTAAAATACGTCAACAATTTATGAGCCTAATATTAAATTAAAAAATATAAGCAAACAGATGCAAATGAGAATTGTGCATAAATAATGTTGCCCCAAAATGCAGCTGCAATAATTTTTGTATCAATCGTAATCAATTCAACAAACAAACAAGCAACAACCATATAATAATAAATTTAACACAATTTAAAGAAAATCAAACAAAGCAAATATATATATATATATATATTTAAATATATATATGTATGTATTATATAAAAGAAAATCCGCAGAAATACATAATTGAAATGTAAGCCTTTAACAACAAAAAGAACAACAACAAGCAGACAAACACAAAATTATCAACGTTTATACATATGTATGTATATATGTTCGTATATATATATATATCTACACGCATGTGTGCAAAATGTTTAAGTTTTATTTTGAACTTTTGATATTATTATATAATAATTTAATTAAACTCTTTGTTATTCAACGACTCGATCGTGCATTGCTAAAAGATGTGTAAAAAAGAAATTGTGAAAGTCAAATACGAAGATTCGCGACAGCAGACTTCTTGAAAGAAATGAGCGAACGCCATCGATAAAGCGTTCCAAAATTATTAAAGAGAGAATGCAATAGAGAAAAAAAGAAATCAAGCTAAGATTAAAGAAATCTTCTATCTGCCAGAAGCAGATCAATTTTAAAACCGATCGAGAAAGTCTAAAAAGCTTGATGCCATTTTTGCATGTTGTTGAAATCCAAAATTAAAAAAAAATTTTTTTTTGTAATTTTTTCAACTTTTTACGTTACGTTTTCTCCATCGGACTTGCTAATAAAAACAAAAACAAATAACTTGATAAAGAAATAAGTATAAAACATAACAAAAATTAAAAGTAAACAAAAACAACAACTAAAATAAGCCTATTATAGACTTAATTAATGCAAATTTGCAAAATGCTTAGTCAAAAAGAAAAAAAAAAACAAAAAACAATAAAAATTGTATAGAAAATTAAATGCATATAAATGTTTAATTAATTTACAATTTATGTTTATGTGAGAGTTATTTTTTGTTGTCTTATACATTTAATATAATAAATATACACACACATACAATTTTGATCACCTATCACAAGCCCCGATCTTAAGATATAAAATCAAAAGAAATTTGTAGCAATAACATTTTTAGTAAACAAAATGATAAAAGATAAATGATAAAATTATAAAAAAAACACAAAAATTCTTTTACATTATTAAGCAAAGATCAAAGGCAGTTGGGAAAGACATTCATGACCGCATATATATATATATATATATATATATATATATATATATATATATATATATATATATATATATATATATATATATATATATATATATATATATATATGTTTAATAAGTATTGGATAACTCTAGTTACTTTTGCATGAATTCATAAAAACAAATAAAAACTCAAATTAACAAATGCAAAGAAATCAATTTACAAAAAGCTCTAGAAAGAGAAGCAGCAATAGAGATATAACAGAGAGAGAGAGAGAGAGAGAGAGGGAGGAACATACATATGTAATATTTTTTATGTTTATAAATTTGTTTTTTTTTTAATTATTATTATTAATAAATTGTATTTTGAAGTGGATAAAACGAATAACAATTAAATTGATACGCGTCAATAAAAATAAATTATAAAATGAAAATACAAGAAAAAGCAAACATTAATCATATACACATGTCTATATACATGCATTTTAAATACTAATAGCTAATATATATATAGCGTAGGGCACTGAAGCATATTATAAACAATTTGCATAAGCTGAAAAAAAGGAAGTAAACCAAATCTTCTAAATAGATCTATTCCTAGCTCTGACCTAACTTTATCTTTGGCTCTTAAGTTATCATAGATATATATAGAGAGAGATCGCGATTTTGGAATTTTAAAATTTTAGTTTATTGAACTCAATAAAGTTGTAGCTGTATATATATAGACATCTAGAATTCCCACTAACTTAAGCAGGCTTAACAAGAGTAATCTTTCAAAAACTATTGACATTTATATATATATATATATATATGTAACCGAATAGCCGCGGAATGTTTTAAGAGTGAGTGCGCATATATATTCATATTTATATATATCAACATTTATAATAGTAACATCAGGATCATTAGCCTGGAATATAGTTTGAATATAGTTATCTCTTTCTGCTTTTTGGTTTTTGTTTCTTATATATGCATATCTTTATATAGTTGACGATATACATTTATATATTCATATCTGTATATATATAACTTTATGTAATTGACGATAAACATTCATACATCTAGTATATCTTTACATATATATATCTTTATATAGTGGATATACATTTAAACATCTATATAATATATAATATATATGAATATAATATTTATATATATATATATATATATATATATATATATCTTCATATAGTTGACGATATACATTCATACATCTACATCTTTATATATATATATATTTAGTAGACATTTATAAAGGATATCGAAAGCTTTAGAACCTACAAAGTGTACACATATAAAATATATATATGGGGATATAGAGTTTACCATATGTATGCGAATAAGTCATAATATACTTAGGGGTATAAATAGTTATCTAAATATATAGTGTTTGTGTGTGTCAGTGTAGGGGTTCCGTTGAATGATTCTAATGTTTCTTCTTGGGCAGCCGCTGCTCCGATCTAAAGGCATAACACTTCACTGTCGTTTGGGCCGAGTTCATTGGATTGGAGGTGTTGCGCCCACGCGTTAAGCCACAACTGACGGACAGAAGATGCGCCTCCAAGCGACTTAGTCGCTTCTTTCAAGAGCTCATCAGGCTGTCCAGGAATGAATGCTTATTGATAACCTTCGTGGTGGCGATTACGAACTCCACGTTGTTGTCCTCCTGGGCAGCCAGGAAGCGCAGCGCTGCGATTTCCGTAAATGTGCAGCCACCCACGAAGAGGACGAGCACGACGCGCCGGGCATTTAATATCGAGTTCTCGCTGGGCGTGGCTCCGCCTGCATGACGACCACCAATGCCAATCAATTGGACCTGAAAGTCTTCGAAGGTGGGTCCGGGCAAGTTGTTGATCTGACTCTTAAGCGTCTGCCAGCCGAGCGGCTTGAGCGAGTGCTCGACCAGGCGAGCGGTCAACGGTGCATAGAAGCTATGCACATAGCTAATGTCCTTCGGATTAATCTCAACGCTGTCATCGACGGTCAGGTGTAGGGTCTGTGGAGATAGTACATCAAAAGTTAATCGAAATTTGAACAGAAGTATTCTGCACTTGGAGTTCCTTTGCTGAAACTGCCTTTTCCTTTCTCCTTATTCGAGCTCTTTCTGCTTACTCCCACTTTTTAATCCTTACCGTTATTTCTACTCTTAACCTCTACCTCTTAGTTTCTCGCCTTAGCCCTGACTCATACTCCCACTCCTCACTCCTTGCTCTTCCTTCCATCCCGCTCCCGAAACAGTAACTCACCTTGCGCAACACGGCATATGCCCGCGACTCCGTTTGTGCACGGAGCAGGCCAGCTTTCTCTAGATGGCTGACGATCAGCAACACCTCCAGCCCGTAGACCTGGGCCAGCTCGCGCTTGTAGTAATTGAGGACACGATCCTTGAAGCCCGATGCGGCGGCGCACTGCAAGCAGATTAGTCGCAGCACCTTGCGCAGCTCGGCACGGCGTGCTATCTGGTCCTCAATGTAGGCGCTCGGCCTGTCGATGTCCGCACAGATCATGAACTCCTGCTCGGCGGCCAGGTCATCGTTGAACGCATAAATATTGATGAGTTCGTCAATGAGTCCGGCGATGGCCGTATGCTCAGATGTTGCCTTCTTTTGCTCCATTAGCTGGGGCAGACGTTCGACAAAGCTTTTAATCTCCTGCACCGTCTGCTCCTGCCGGTTGACATTCATCTGCGCCTGGATGTCCTTGACCTTGCGGGCGAGCAGCATGCGCACCTCATTGAAGTTCTTGTTGCGCAGCTCCCCGTACAGCTGTTCGCCGGAATGAAGGAAAATCGTCTTCCGATCCGCTTCGCCCATCAAACGCTCCGGCTCCTCGCCTGCGGCTGTGGAGCTTCCACTGCCGCTAGCAGCTACCGGATTTGCATAGTATGCCGGAAAATGCTCGGCAGGTAGGGTCAGTTGATTCTGCCGTATGCCATAGAACTCATCGATGAGACCCTCGTAGGTTAGCTGAGTGGCCATCGGAGTGAGTAGGTCGATGCTCCGATCTAGCAGGATGAGCTGATCGATAGCTCCCTTGTCGCCATTGTACAGCGACTTCTCATCGATGGCCAGCTGCTTGGCTTGATCCCAGACGAATTGAGCCATCACGCCCTTGCCGTAGATTTTGGGTATGCGCCCGTACAACCGCTGCAGCTGGACTAGCCCAACCGCCGCCTGGAAGAGAGCGGTGGTATCGCCTTCGATGGTAACATCGCGAAAGGCGTGCGGCATTTCCATGCTGACAACGTCGGAGTCCAGCGGAAAGAAGTTCCAGGTAAGCTCCACGAGATGGGTGAATGCATTGATTACATCCATATTCTCCAGGTGCTTGATGCACAAGCAAGAGCGTCGCGGCACGAAAAAGATATGGAACTGGCGTCCCTGCTGATGGTTATTCTTCACGTGCGCTCCCAACTGATCCATGACCTTCGGCTGCGCGCGAACAATATAGATGATGTTCTGCACCTCCTTGGGACTGCGGGATTCGGGCTTCAAGGCGACGAGCTTAATGCCACGATCCGTAAAGATCTTCGGCTTGGTGACTAGACCTAACGGTCCAATCATAGCGTCATCCAGCATAATTACCTTGGTGCCTTCGATGGAATCCAGGTGCTCCACTAGCTCCCTTGCAGCTGTCTCTTGCAGCAACTGCAAATTGACGCGTTGACTCCTCAGATATGGGAACATGGTTGATGGCATTTAAAACTGCACTATTGGCACTATTGACAACTTTATTGAGTTTTTTCTCGCAACTAGCGAGGCGCTATTTTCACTATGTATCTATGCAATCTCTGCACTCAGCAAGCGTTTTTTTGTTTCTAATATTTTAGTACTTGCGACGCCCACATACCGCACGGAAAATCAGCTGTTTTGAGACTGCGCAGAAAACAGTGTATGCACACCAATAAAAAAAAAACAATATGCGCGAATTTCAAATTGCATTAAAAAACGAATCCAGTTATATGTGAACTAACAAACTGACTATACTTATTTTATGGCATAAAAAAAGTATATAAAACTACTAGAAACTTTTTGTTACTATTACTTTGGTATATGGCAGTACTGGACAGAGGCATATTTAGCATAATTTCAAATGGACTATTCAAATTCGATAGGCACGCCGACTATCGATTAGTCGTTGCTGATTTTGCCATTCTCACCTGTCAATTTGTTGCTCATCTCTAGGAAATATACAACTACAATTGAACTAGCAATATTTAAGAGTGTAATAGTATTTCATTTCGTTTTCTCCAACTCTGACGTTCTGTCAGAGCGAGCAGCGCGAAACATTAAATTAGCGAACGACTAAAATTTTAGATATTAATTACTTTACAAATGGTATCAAAGGGTAATAATTACCAACAGAACCGGGCCATGCAGCAACAACAGCGCTCAAATGTCCGTGCCGCAATTGCACCGTATCGCAAACCCCACCGGGCCCAGGTGCCGGTTCAGGCACAGAATCAGTTGATGTACACATCCTGCCAGATGCCCAGCGATCCGCTCTACATAGACTTCAACAGTCCCACTCCCGCACCGCCGCCCAAATTAGCGACGGCAGCACAAACACTGCAAGCCGGCAATCCGGCCGAGGGCGCTGCGGATGGGGGCAAAAAGAAGCAAATGAAGGGTAAACAGGCCAAGGGTAATAAACAGTCTCAGCAACAGCATCCGCATCCACACTTTGCACCACAAGGCGGTTGCGGTCCGCCAGGAATATGCGACAATGGCTGGCAACCGCATCCCCATCTGCATCCGAAGCAGCGCTTCCATGTGCCCAATGGTAATCGCTTCAATGGGCCGCAGCGCAATGGCTTCAATAGGGCACAAATGATGGGTTGTGGCCCGGGCAATCGGGGTGGCGGTCGCCTTATGATGGGCGGTCCAGGTTGTCCAATGGGTCCACGCGGCGGCCCGATGCCCCCATATCCACCAATGCCCTTTCCAGCTGCCATGCCACCGATGCGCTGTCCCATGCCGCCAATGGGCTGTCCTCCACCGCCGCCACCGCCATTTATGCGTCGCAACGGGCGCGGCGGTCCGCCACTGCCAATGCCAATACCGCCGCCACCTCAGGCGCTGATGGGTCCTCATATGCATATGGGGCCACGCATGCCACTGCGTGGCATGCCACCGCTGCCCGTCCCAGTGCCCTACATGAATGGCGGCAACATGAACGGCGGCAAAATCAAGAAGCCCAATCCCAAGCTGATCAAGCAGGTGCTCAAGGGCAAGAGCACAATCAAAACGCTGAAGAATCTGGTGAATCAATATCCCATCGACAAGCCGTGGGTGAACGATGAAATACGCGCCATCCACGGCGAGAAGCTGGACATTGAGAATCGTCTCAAGGGCAACAAAGATGACCAGCTCTTCGCCCAGTTCAAGGTGCAGCGCGACAAGTTTGTGGGGCTCTACGAGAAGGCACGCGAGGCGTATTTGAAGCAGGAAGCCGCTTCCGTAATGGCCAAGGTAGGTCGATCTACCACTCTTAATATCCAGTTCGCGATATAAATGATTTTCTCCCATCCACCCTCTCTCTCTCACCCTGACTTTCTGTCTCTTTCTATATGCATATATGTATATATTTATATATGTTTCGCTTTCCTTAATTATATATTCCATTGCAGGATGCCAAAGAGAAAGACAAAGATATAGATAATGATACAAATTCAGATTCCAATCAAATCGGATTAGCGCAAGATGCAAAAATCTCGACAACAGCAACAATAGCAAAAAGTCCAAACAAAAGCCAAAACCAAATTAAAAATGAAAATGAAGATGAAAACGAAAACGAAAATGAAAACCAAAATAAAAATGAAAACGAAAACGAAAATCAAAATCAAAATGAATCAGATGAGTCAGAGTCGGACAATTAATTATATACAAAATTTACATAAGATACATAATACTTAACATTTTTCAATTAATTAATTTATTTATTATAAATAATTGATTGTGCTTTTTGGCCTGACTCAAAAAAAAAAAAAAAAAACAAATCAGACAAAATGCTAAGCCGTGAAAATACAAATAATAATCAATGACAACAACAACAAGAACAAGGACAACAACAAGAAAAGCAACAACAAATTTAACTATAATATATATATATAACAAGTAACTAAATGGCAACAAATAAACTGCAAGCAAATTAAATTCAAAGAACTGAGCTTAAAGTCGAGAAATAAAAAAAAAAGAAAAAAAACCAAGAAAAAATCAACAAAAACAAAGCAAAATAATAAAATATAACAAAAAAAAAAAAAGAAAATAAATGCAATTAAAAAAAATAAACAAAAAGAAAAAAGAGAAAGAATAAGAAAAGGAATTGCATAAAAAAATGTATTTTTATGGCTTTAAATAATTGTTGAATGTAACGTAACGTAACGTAACGTAACGTAACGTAATGTAACGCATTGCATTATAATGTAATCGTACGTCACGTCCTGTCACGTCACGGAAATTTGTAATTGTTAATTGTTAAGTTAATTAACTATTTATATATACAATTGTATAATTATGCTTCAATTATGTGTAAAACTAGTTACATTTTTTTTCGTCAAAATTCACTTTTTGCTTTTGCTGCAAGAGAAAATTATATTTATATTTATTATTGCGTATTGAGTAATTATACAAGAAGACAACAGGAAACATTAAAAAGCTTTAACGGAAATATCAATTCAAAAATGTTTCTCTAAATATTAATTGTAATTTTCTCTGTTTGCTTAATTGTATTTTTAAATTAATTCTTAAAAATGATAAATTAAGTTTTTGAGCTAAGCGCACGTCAACGTATTCTCCACCACAAACCACCAAATACTCTATTTTTGCTCGTTTTTTGTGTTCCACAATCGTCGCCGTTTCCACCTCCACCTCCACCTCCACCTCCGCCTCCGCCTACGCTTTCGCTTCCCTCCAGCATAGCTTTAAATTGTTTATAGATCGAATCATTTTGCAATACCAATGTACATATTGAACTATGTCTATATCATTATTATATATAAATCCTTATAATCTGTATCGAGATTGTGTAAATGAGCTAAAACTATGTTTATAGCACCCACACATACATACATACATAGCACATTATGTATGCAATTATACAAATATATATACATCTATACAAAGCGAAACACACTCACATTCACTCACTCATTTAATACTTTAACTATATATATATATATATATATATATATATAAATATATGTATGTATATATATGTTCTCGATCCATTGTATTGAGATGGGCGTTAACTTTGGAGCAATTTGAGTTTAGGCAAAAGTTTTCTTTTAGACTAAGTTTTGGACTTAATAAAGTCCAGCCAAAGTTTGTATAGAGCCAGCTTTATGAATAGTTTAGTTTTTAGTTAGACTCTCTTGTTCCAAAGGCAAACCTAAATGTACTCGTATATATATACTTATATACCTCCTATGTATATAGGCACAGACATATCACTTATACCAAAAAGGGTTTTGCGCGCGAAACACCAATTCAATGTTGTGAAAATTGAAAGTTAAAAAAAAAAATTAATTTAAATTTAAATTTATTTTATTTTATTAATTTTTTTTTATCTCAATTTATGTTTAATTAATTTTATTTTCAAAATTTATATTAATATTTAAATTTATTTATTTTTTATTTAAACTCAAATTTTTGTTTAATTTTCATTTATGTCGTTTGAATTTAAATTTATTTTATTTTAAATAAATTTAAGTATATTTTTTAAAATTTAGATTAATTTTACTTTTAAATTTAAATTTATTTAATATAATTTAATTTTGAAAATTTAAGATTAATTGATTTTATTTGAATTTAAATTTATTTTACTTTGTAATTTAAATTTAAATGAATTTTATTTGATTCGAATTTTAATTAAATTAATTTTTTATTAATGTAAATTTAAATTTAAATCGATTTTATTTTATTTACTTAAAAAATTGTATTTAAGCTTATTTTCCTTTTATATTTAATTTTAAAGCTTTTAGTTTAAAGTAAGCTTCTGAGAGATAGTTCCTTAGTTCCCTTTAAGCTATATTTTGGATCGGCATCAGAATTCAAGAATTTTGTTGCTCTTAAGAATAGAATCTTAACTACTATGCAGTGGGTGTTGTGAGTATTGACTATAGCCATGTGCAAGGACTTTTAGAACTTGTCTTCAAAATAGTTAGAACTGGGAAACCTTTAAGTTCGAAGTTCGATTTTGTTTGGTATTTGCGCCCATCTTAAGCACGAATTATGCAAATAGTTTTGGTCGAACGTTGTCAATTGCTGCACCTGTGCCCACACACACACGCACACCTACACACACACCAACACACATATACATAACTGTCCATGCACGTGCATCATGAGAACCGCCTGCGCTGCGAATTATCTTGTAATTGTCTCGAGGACACATTGGGCAGGATCGCATTCAGTATTCAAATTGAGCAGCGTTTAGGCAACAATTGATTGATTGCCTGAATGATTGATTGGTTGATAAGCGAATGCCATCAGTACACTCTCAGCCACTCCCACATTTTGATGAACTTTTGGATAATAAAACGATAAACAAATTATAAAAGGCGGCGTATTGCTTGGGTCGGGCGGGCGGAGGGTCCTTCTGCCTCCAGAGTCCTTACGCGTCTAATGGCGCCATAATTGGTCCACAACAGTGAGAAGTCGCACACCTGAGTGGTAGGTATAAAAGCGGCGACACCTGACGCCCGCTGGTCAAAAGGCGGACATGCAGCAGCTGAGCGGATCCGAGTTGGACGACGGACGGACGCTTGACACCCATAAGGCGTTCAGCTACCATTGGCGCGTTTGGGAGCTGACTGGCTTGATACGACCCGCGGGCATGTCCCGGCTGAGGTACCTGGCCCAGGCCGTCCCGCTGAATGTGCTGGTCACGCTGCTCTTTCCGCTGACGCTGCTGGCGCGGCTCATCCTGACGCGCAACTTGCAGGAGCTGTGCGAGAATCTGACCATAACGATCACCGACATTGCGGCCAACTTCAAGTTCATCAATGTATTCCTGGTGCGCCGTCAGCTCGACCGGATACAGCAGCTGCTCCAGTCGCTGGACAGGCGGGCGCTGAGCGTGCAGCATCCGGAGGAGCTGGAAGCCCTACAGCAGGCTGTGAACATGGCCAGGAACAGCTTCCGCATCTTCGGCGGCATCTTTGTGTTTGGCACCTCGCTCAGCTGCATCCGGGTGGCCATAGCCAAGGAGCGCCGGCTGCTCTATCCCGCCTGGTTCGCCGTCGACTGGCAGAGCTCGGACGGGGCGTACGTGTGTATCTGCTGTTACCAGCTGTTCGGCCTAATCGTTCAGGCCATCCAGGACTGTGCCAACGACTCCTATCCGCCGGCCTACCTCTGCGTGCTCACGGGTCACATGCGCGCCCTGGAGCTGCGCGTGCGCCGCCTCGGCTATCCGGGCCAGGCCAGGCTGGAGCTGTGCGACTGCATCGACGACTTCATGTACATCATCGAGCTACATGCGACCATCCAGCAGATCCTGTCGATCGCCTGCCTCGCCCAGTTCCTCTGCACCGCCACGGTGCAGTGCACCGTCGCCATGCACTTCCTCTACGTGTCCGACTCGCACGACCTCTCCGCCATGATGCTGTCCATGGTGTTCTTTCTCGCCGTCACCCTGGAGGTGTTCATCATCTGCTACTTCGGCGATCGCATGCGCAGCCAGAGCGAGCAGCTCTGCGACGCCTTCTACGCCTGCAACTGGCTGGACCAGACGCCCCAGTTCCGGCGTTCGGTCATCTTCACACTGCTGCGCAGCCAGAAGACCTTTTGCATCTATGCCGGCGGCTACATATCCGTCACCTTGGAGACCTTCGAGCGGGTGCGTCGAACGTTTCCAATTATATTTGATCTATGAACTCATGAAGATTCGTTTTCCCATAGGTCATCAGATCAACCTATTCCGCCTTCACGCTGCTCCTGCGAGCCAAGTGAATTGGGCAAGTCGAGAGCATCGAAGCGAGAGCAACTATATGGAAGAACTTCGGGGAGTTGGATTTGACAAGATATCAAGGGAATATAGATATAGATAAAGATAAAGATAAAGATATATATATATATAAGGGAATATGGATATGTATCTATATTGATTTAAATCGAAACATAGATTGGGATTCAAATATAGACATAGATATACATATATGGATTTGAATATAGATATAGATACCTAGAAATCTTGTAGCTGGAAAGTTCAATAAAGTAATGTCTACTCAGCTATAGAAGCTATACGATTAAATCGGAAAGTTCTATGAATAGATAAAGATATAGATCCACAACATAAATGAAATAAAGAAAGTCAAAAAAAAAAAAAACTGGAGTATAGTTATATAGACAAAACCCACAGCTCGTTCGTTTATATTTCCTAGAAAATTTTATAAACAGAGAAACATATATAGACAGTTACAGTTATATATATATTTACTATAAGGTACTAAAGTTCCTAGAAAATCACGTACTTAGTCTAGCATATATCCACAATAGCTAGATTGATGATGGATCATAGTTGTTCCAGTTATCCCGGTAGCTACCTAAGCAGAAGGCTCTCAGGGTTTGATTTATAATAATCTATAACTCAATCTCATTCAACACTGTGTTAATATATATATATATATATATATATATATATATATATATATATGTATATATATATAAAATCTTATCTGTATAATCATATAATAAAGTTCAAACAGCGCAGTTAACATTGGAGTTTTTATTTGGGTGGCATATGGAACAGGTGGATCTTCTCAGTCTATGCCTTAGCTGTGTCTGCTGCAGCTGTCGCTGGCTCAGTGGCCGTGGTGGTGTCCTGGTCGGTGTCCTTTTGCTTCTTCCACATTTTGGCGGCGGCGAGCAGCTTGAGATTGGGACGCGCCATCTCGTCCTCGGGGAATATATAGTCGAAGATCTCCTCCCAGCCCTCCTCGACACCGTCGTCGGAGATGATCTTCTGTCGCCGCTTGATGCGACGCGGCATCTTGTCCAGCACCTTCTGCAGCGAATGGTCATCATTGACCTCGCGCTCAAAGTCGCGCCACGCCTCCAGGAGCAGCACGCGCGACTCCTTGTCGTTCAGCTGGCGCAGCATTTCGTTGGCTCGCTCGTAGATGCGACGTGCGAGGCATACATTCATGTCGCCATCGGCACCGCCCTCGCCCTGGCCATGATTAATGCCCATCTCGAACTTGGCAAACGACATCCAGACCTTCACGTGCTGCGTGCGCTCGAGCAAGCGCTCGTAGAGCTGGCGCGCCAGCTCCGTTTCGCCGAGGGCGACCTCAAAGTCAATATACGCCTTCCAGAGCAGCTCGGGCATGTCGAGGCGAGCCTGCTGCACGGCCAGCTCGAAGATGGCCCGCGCACGCTCCGTGTCGCCCAGCAGATTCTCCAGCTCGGCAAACTTCATCCACGTGACACAGTTCTCGGGACCGAACTCCAAAAACTTCTCGTACAGCAGGCGACAGCGCTCAAACTCGCGCAGCTGTATCTCCAGATCGATGTAGCCGCGGAACAACTTATCCCTGGGACACATCCCGATGGCCATGCCCATGGTTTTGCGCGCCTGCTGCAGATTCTTGCAGCGCAACTCGAACTGGGCGTAGAGCAGCCAGATCTTGCTGAACGTGAACACCTTGTGGGGTATGAGCTCCAGGCAGGTCTTGTAGATCTCCCTCGTGCGCTGTATGTCCTCTGTCTCAAGCTCCTCGTAGAGCGCATAGTTGATCCAGATGTAGATGTAGCGACGCCAATAGTTCTTCTCCTTGGCGGGCGGCACGTTCGCAATCGCGCGCTCGTAGGTCTCGCGTATCAGCTCCTTCTCGCTGTCTGCCTCGATCAGACGCAGATAGTCGAACCAGGCATCGTAGTTGGTCGGATTGGCGGCCACCTCCTGCTCATATTGATGCTTGCGTTTGGACACGATCACATCCTCGATGCCCGCCCGATCGCCATACTTCTTCTCGTGTATGGTGTAGGCCTTGTATAGCTCCGGCGTCCGATCCTTGGGAAGATGATCGAGCGCATATTTGTAAATGACGCGCGCACGATCGTGCTCCTTCTGGCTCTCCTCGAAGCGGGCGAAGGCTACGAACAGACGCTCCTGAATGTACTCGTCGCCAAAGAACTCGACGGCACGCTCGAAGACACGGCGAGCACCATGTATGAAGCCATGTATCTCCTCGAATCGTGCGAACTTGATCCAGTTCTTGACGTCGGGATGCACATAAACGAAACGTTCGTAGACCTCGCGTGCTCGATCGATTTCCTTGTAGCGCAGCTCGAAATTAACGTAAGTCTGCCAGGCTTGCTCCTCCGGCTGCCATTCCATCCAGCGCTCAAAGACCTGGCGTGCACCGGCTACATTCTCCAGCATTTCCTCCATATAGGTGTACTTGTACCAGAACGGATTGACCCGTGGCATTATGGTGACAGCACGATCCCAAAGATTTCGGGCGTGATTCACCTGTTTGTTCTTCATTTCCATTTCGGCATATTTCAGCCAAATGGTTACGTTGCGATGCTCGTTGTCCAACGCCCGTTCCCATATGGAGCGTGCGCGCTGTATCTCCTGCTGCTGCTCCTCCCATTGGGCGTACTTGATCCAGTGGCTGACCACCATGCGATTCTTGCGTAGATTATCCTCGAATGTTTTGCGCTTCCTCTGCTGGTAGTCGGCCAATTCGGCGGGATCGGAAATTTTCTGTTTGGGTGGAGGTGGCAAGATCTCCAAGTCTCGCTCTTTTGCCTCGCGCAGCAGTTGCTCCGCGGTAATCTGCACCTCGGCCGGCGCTTTATTCTTCACCTAAAAACAAAAACGTTTATGTTGGAGTGCGTGGTTTTTGGGATCATATGCAGACATACCTTTGCCACCTTGGGCATTTTCTGTGGTCGATCCATGATGTTTCCTTATTTGTTAATTGATGCACTTTCTTTTAAATTAACAATACTTTTTGATTTAAGCCAAGTTGTATGCACACTCGCTCAAAATAAACACGGCATTAGAGATGCGCCAATTGCAAATGTTTCTATTTCTTCTTTGTGACATGTTGCCATTCGCATTGCAACGTATAAAACTATCGAGTATGATTTCGTATATTTCGATAACAAAACGATAATGAAACTATATCGACAACTATTTTGCAACGTATTTGAAGTAAAATTAAAATTTCATATATTACGTCTAGTGTTTAAACCGGTCATAAATTTGGCTAACTGCGCATCTGATGTTTTATTCGCTACTCATCTTAATAAAGTACAATTCAAATAAACAGTAATAAACATCTGTTTAATAACCCTTTAAGTAACAATTCCATAATTTAAATATTATATACAATATATGTATAAATACATAGCACATACAAAAGCTACACAGTTAGAAACAAAACTAAACAATCCATATAATTAAGAAAAAAAGAAGATATATAATATACATATATATCTAAAAAGCACGCGTCTTCTGGTCGTTATTTAAAAAGCTTCCACGATTTACCGGTATGCTTCTCAGGCTTCTCGACAACCCAATGATTCGGATTCATTAAATAGTCCCTAGAAAAGAAAGATACATGAAATATAAAGTCAGTCCATTCAAATATGTTCCTAGCGTGTTTACTATTTACCTCTTCTCCACCAAGACCTGTTGGGTCTGCTCCCGCAGAGTGGCCAGCGACCCGGCAGATCCACCATATTCCTCCGGCAGCATCACACGAGGCACAAATCCATACAAAGTATCAATGCTGGATGTGTGAAACTTAATCTTGAATAGGAAGAAATGGAATTATGAATTTATGACCAAAATCTGGAAGTTTTATAGGTCGTACCAACTTGAAGACCTCGTCGCTTATGAACGGCTTCACCACGCTCACAATACGATCCAGATACGTCGGACAATTAACCATGTGAATGGCCCGGAGGCGTACTGGAAACGCCAGCTGGAGGAACTTGATATAAATACGCAGTGTGCTAATCGTCAGACGCGATATGTGGCGCATCGTGGTGCCCTTCATGTCGAAGATCTGCACCTCTCCCTCCGACAGCTGCTCTTTGTTATCCGGATCATCGACGGTTACGAAGCGACAGTCGGTGACCATGAAAAATGCACGTGTATCCTCCGTGTGATGCATCTGCAAACGAGGCTAGGTAAGCATGCGATGCATAGAGTATAAAGATGCTATAAGAAGCATACCTTGGACGGGTCAAAGTCCTTAAAGCAGTACAGCGACACTTTGTACTTTTCCGGTGTCAAGCCTGGAAGCGGCAAAATATCCCTGCAGAGGAAAACTGTTAGAATACGACCGACAAGGAGGGAAGCTAGCTGCTTGGCTTACGCATATTCGAAGGTGCGCCGACTGTCCTCGTCTAGCGGATCCCGCTTAATAAACAAATGCGGATGCTTGTTCCGCAGCGCATAGTTCACCTCGATGAGCTTCTTGGTGTCCTCCACATGGCAGTACATGCACTGATAGAACCGGCGCAGCAGCAAAGGCTCTATAATATAAATAAAAAAAAAAAAATATATATATATATATATATACGTACATGTATATATGTATATATGAGTTGGCATATGACGCAATGGGCGTCCAGCATGTCTGCTATTCAAATGGCCGAAATGCTTGGCTGCCTATTAACGACCTCATTAAGTATTATTGACGTATGCTTGGTTATGGGTCAGCACTCGAGTCGAGTGTTTACATTTGGCTTATTTGGCAGCAATTCAGCAAAAAGACAACCCTCCGCACTCCGTCACCCGCCAATATACTGTGCAGCAGGCCTACTTATATACATCAGAAAACGACCCCGAAAGTAGTTTGCCTACCAATTTCTTGCGGCAGATTCTCATTGAGGTGGAACCACTCGCTAAGCTCGGCCAAATCACGATCAAGTCTCAGCTGATTTTCGCTTTCACTATCGTCACTCATCGCTCGCGCTATCGTATCGGTATCGAAATGGAAATTACTCAATTTGGCACTTGGTTATCGGTTTTCAAATTGCGTACGCAGCGAATTGATTTGTGAACCGTTGCCTCTGAAGCCTGCTGCCCAACTGACTGGCCTTTAATATTTGATTCATAATGTATATATATTTATATATGTATTATATTGATTTATATTGCAAAAACGTACGCGACCATATGAATTTAAATACTTTCGCACTCTCGTCTTCTATCAAATTTTAATTGCCTTCCGCTTGCTCGCCCATTTGCACATTTGCTCATTTGGCCATTTTTTGAGGCTTAATAGTGCCTAAATTTGTGCCTGGCTTCATTTGTCAGTTACAGCTGCTGCGCATCTATCTAATCACCTGGTCGTGCATTGAATTCGTATTTAGCACAGGAAATTTCTAACTGGTATCTGAATCCAAATCGAAATCGAAACTGAAACTGAAACTGAAACCATTTAACGCAATTATGAATGGGAAACTCATTTGCCATCTGATGGCTGTTAATGAGGGCCGATAATAAATGACAGAGACATTAGGCCATGTTTAAGATCCGATACAATGGATTTAATATACATACACACAGACGCACACACACACACACACATACGTATAGACTACAGTTAAAGGACCATTAGAGAAACCTCTCAGTTTTTCGATGTGCAGTCGGAACAGCAGCACTCGGGCCCAGAATTTAGATTGAGGAGCGTAAAGGCAATACGCAGCACGTCGAGGAATAGCACCGTCAAGGACTGATATAACATGAATCGGTTCATCGTAGACAGCGCATAGAGCACCTTCGAGGAGACGACTAGTATGGAGATCAGGCAGCCCAGGCAGCCAGTGCGCTGCAGCAGCCCCAATAGAATCAGCATCGATGTGGTTGCCGTCATGACGATACTCAAGTCGCGCTTCACCTTCGCCGGGTCGGCGAGCAACGAGTAAACCATACAGATGCAGATCAGCAGGACAATCAGCATGGTTTTACCCACAATGCGATACCTGTGCGGCGGCGAGGCATAGTGACAGAAGATGCTTAGAAATGCGACATTGAGCACGAGGCTGGTGCTATGCAGGATCAACATGGTCTGATCGCTGTTCATATAGGCCAGGCGCATGCCCAGCGTCGACATCAGTAACGCGCCCATCAGTGGCTTCGTGGAGACGGCCTCTTTATTCCCAGCCGCAGATCTCACACGTAAAAGCAGGCCCATACCCCGGCACAATTTCACACAGCTCAGCACCAGCGCCAGACACCGCAGCTGCTCCTTGTGAGGGCTCAGATATTCACTAATTGTTTCCATTGACGCTCCAAGGTAAAAACATGCAAATAATTTAGTTAAAATTCAAGAAAACACACACCCACACACCATATAAATATGTATATATATATATATATATATATATATAAATAAATATATATACATATAAACAAATTAGAAAAAAATAAAAAATATATATATGAAAACACAGTATTTCTGGTCCTTAAACATTGTAATATTTTTAACATCAAACTCAAAGCCTCTGCGTAAAAATAAATAATAGAAAAATACACTTAGTTTATATTTTTGACACTCGAAATTCTCCTTTAGCATAGTAAAAAAATTTGCGGTTAACGATTTGCTTAGCTCCGTTTGGCATCACTAGAACCAGGACCAGCGGCTCTTCGTCTCCGACGTCACCCTCCAGTACCTGTCGTCGCTCAGATAGGCTCTGCAATTGCAAAATATATATATTATAAATATTTAAATATTTTTAATATATTTATAAGCTCAATTTCTATACAAAAATTAATTATTTACTTTATTATTATTATAATTATTAATAAATTTAAGTCTTGAGGCAAAAGCTCATTTGAAAAATATTCGAAAAAATTATTTTTGTTTCTAAAACTTTCTTTGGGATTTGATAAATTTAATTTCTTATTTATTTTTTTTTAAATTTTCTTTTAAAATTTTGTTCTCCATACTATTTATTTCATTATTTATTTTTCATGTATTTTTATACCCTGAACCCATTGAAAATGGGAAATCAGGGTATAATGTTTTTGTGAAAATCTAATGTAAGTATATATATTCTTGATCAGCTCGACGAGCTGAGTCGATTAAGCCCTGTCCGTCTGCCCGTCCGTCCGTCCGTCTGTATGAACGCGCTGATCTCGTAAACCACAGAAGCTAGAGATCTGAAATTTGATAGCTCATCCCGTTCCCGAGTTATCGATAAATTTCGATAAATTTACTTTCAATTATGTGACCCATTAAAGCTAGAGACTTCAAATTTACTGTGCATATAGGTGTAGTGAATGCGGACATTTTGCAGTTTTTGGATTTTGGATGCCACGCCCCCTTCGCCACAATTTACAAAACCCGTATTTCAAATACTAGATACTTGTGCTTTAGCAAATACACACATATGAATGCCATAATTACACTCCATCTGCAAAAAAAGTTATTAAACATTTAATTTTGCATATCATAGGCATATTGCAGCTCAAGCGCACTTGCTGCTCAGGTAGCAGAACGCGCGCCCATATTACGTTCTTGTGCGTGCGTATGTGTGTATGTGTTGCTTGCAATATACATACATATGTATATGTAAAATAATCATAGCATTATTCCAATATCGGCTATTCGAAGGGTTCAGGGTATCTCTTAGTCGAGCGGTCTCGACTGAAGCTTCCTTACTTGTTTCATTTAGTTTTATAGGATAACTTCCTCAAGAATTTCTGATTGAGTTTTAGTCACATTTAAATATAGACAAGATCCAAAATATATATGATATTAACTTGATCGTTTTGTGGACTTACGTTTTGTCGCGCATGACCTGCAACCATTTCTGTTTAATTTCGGCAATGGTACCAGCGTTACCGCCGTACTCCACTGGCAGCATTTCCTTCGGAACCATGTCGTAGAGACTCTCAATGCCTTCGGTGTGGTAGTTGACCTTTTTGTCAAGCAATGTTATCAGTGGATTAGTGGGAAAATTATTATCCGTGGCTTTAGTTACCAATTGGTGGACATCCTCCCGTATGAAAGGCTTGAATAGGGACATCATCCTGTCTATAAACGTGGGACAATTGATGATGTGCATCGCGCGCAGCCGAGATGGATATGCCTCCTGCAGGAACTTCATGTAGACGCGCAGCACAAAGACCGACACGTAGGCTATGTGCCTCATAGTATACCCATGCATGTCCACGATCTGTACATCGCCATCCGCCAGATCATCATCACAAATGCCAGAGCCTGCTGATCTGTCCACATCCGGTTGGGTGAAGCGTGCGTCGGCCATCATAAAAAAGATTTTCGTCTCCTCCACAGAGTTGCGCTGCGAATTTGCAATAGAGCTCAGTTCAATAGTAAAGATGTTGGTCTGCCCCACTGACTCTCTCTCTCTGATTGCCTTTCTCTGATTATGTTGCTCTCAGAATATGTATCTATGTAAGTGGTCCGTCCCCCTCCATCTGTCTCTGTCTCTCTCACTCTAGATATCGCTCTCCCATTCTCACTCTCATTTTTTCTACATCCCTCTCTCACTCGCTGCCGCTCTCTTTATTTCCGTCTATATCTTTCTCACTCTACATATATATAGATATATATATCATTATTTTACTCTCTCTCTCTCTCTCTCTCTCTCTCTCTCTCTCTCTCTCTGTCTGCCCCTCTCTGATATTCTCTGACTCAATCTCTCTCTCTCTCTCACTGTCTCTCTCTCCCTCTCTTTATCTCTCTCGATCCCTCTCACTATCTTTAAGAATTTCTCTTTTTCTCTTTCTCATTTTTCATTTTTTTCTTTCTCTCTTTTTTTGCCTCTTCAAATTTTTATTATATGTATATACATAAATATATATTCATCAATATATCTGTATGTGTATATAGTGCACATTATGCTTACCGTTCGTGGATCAAAGTCAGTCATGCGAAATAAAATGAGCTTATGTCGCTCGGGCGTAACGCCTGGCAGTATGATCAGATCACTAAGAGAAGAAGAAGAGAGAACAACAGGTTAAAGATAATAAGAATAGGGAATATGAAGAATAAAGTTAGCCTTACGATACATTGAGGCATTTGGCCGTCATCTCCTGATCCATGTTGCGATCCAGAAATAGATTTGGATTTTTATTGCGCAGATTATAGTTGAGCTGAATCAGGGCTTTGGTGGAGTCTACCTCGTAGTCCATACACTTCAGGAAGCGTAGCATGACAATCGGCTCTGCAATAAAATCAATGCAAATGCAATTGATATAATTATCTATTCCTATATATATTGTATACTATATACTATATGCATACATATGTCGATTATATTCTATATTATTGTGGCTATAAATGTGGAAAAATCAACAGCAACAGACGGCGCTGTTCGCATGCGGAATCTTATAGTTTATTACGCTCGTAATGGCAATCCAAAAGGGGTATACGAGGGGTATATATGGACTATGTAACTTGTAAGTAAAGTTATACATATGTATCAGATAATATATATATATATTGATATAGTTGAGTATAGTTGAGCATTATGAACAGTTGAGAGTCTACAGAGTTATGCAACAGCGAGATCTGACAAATCGGACAACTACATCGTAAAGTTGACTTAACAAAAAAAGAATTGCAAAATAATTTATATGATCAAGATTCTATTCCTGCTATATAGCGAACATTTTCATATTTTGTATAATTTTTACTTAGTCAATAAAATCGAAAAACTTATATACCTTATTCCCATATATCTTATTCCATATATACCATATATAATCTCACAATCAAATATATTTATACATATTATATATAATAACAGCTTACACAGAACTATTAGCTGGGGCATTTTAAACGGTCTTAGTTAAGCTCTATTTGCTTCGCTCTTTTCCACAAACATGTATTTATAGAAAAAAAAATACAAAGCGAACTATAGATTTATCTTTCGCCTGACTAATGCCGCGTTATATTTGCTGTTCGGATTGATAAGGCTATCAGGTTGGTCTGGGCACAGCGCACCTTGTCATCTGCTCCAGCCCACCTGTTCGTAAATTTGTACGTAGTAATGTATTAACAGTTCCTAACCTATCCCATTTGCTAACTAAGATACATATGTACATATATATAATTACATACATATAATTAAATATAAATTAAAAATTGATATATATATATATATATATATTCCTTTCGATATCTCAAGTCTACCATTTTCTTACCTATTTTTTCGGGCAATGTTGAGGCGTTTTCAAACCAATTCAACAGTTCTTTTAGCTTGGCATCCACTTGCTCAGCGCTTACAGCTGTTCTAATTGGCATCATCTTCTAGCTGTTGTTGTTGTTGTTGTTGTTGTTGTCGGTACTGTAAACGTTTGAAGCCGCCGCCGAGCGCTCTGCAAAACGATCTACTTCGATTTAGCCGAGCAACTGTGCCAAAATTCGCGCCGTTCAATTGATAAAGCCCTGCAAAAGCTTATATGTCTAATACAGAAACGAGCAAACACACACATACACACACAATCGCACACTCGCTCGTACACACAAACTGTTGTTGCTTGCATTCTATGTTTAATTGAAATATTAGCCGCCAGCTCATTTGCTCGCTCGCTCCCACTTGTTGCTCCACTGCGCGCATTACAATTGGTGGTGGGAAAGGGCAAGAGAGAGGCCAAACGTAGTTAACTCACGCGCTCTCTCTCTCTCTCTCTCACTTTGTTCCTTGTTCGCTTTCTCGCTGTTTGACTAGTCTGAGCTTTGGCAAAAGCTTCGACGTCATGAATGGCGTTGTAAGTAAACAAGTTAAGCTCTTTTTATTGACCTTTAATGGCCGCGTTGCGCTGTACTGACTGCCATAAATATGTAAACACGCCAAATTACTTGGGCTGTTTGCTATACCCTGTAACAAGTGAGTGCGTGCAATGGGATAGTATGGAAAACAAACAAATGAATATAACAAAAATAAAATATAAATATTAAGTTATTTCTTTTTATGATTTTGATGAAAAGGAAATTATATAAATTCTGCTTAAATTTGCTGAACTTAAAAGTTGTTTTTTAAGTCCGTTCAAATACTTTTTGCGCCCACTATTCAATTGAATAAATCAATTAGAGCACAGCTCAATGTGGATAATCTCTTTATTGATTTCGTACACACATAAATAAGTTGTCACATTATTGATTCATAAATTGTTTAAATTTAGACATTTGGCATGTGCTTAACATTTTTTTCTTTTTTTTTATGATTTTATATTTTATATATTTTTCTTAATTTTTTTTAAAGGTATTTCTTTGGTTAACTCTAGTTTAATTAGTATTTTTTCTTTTAATTTATCACTGTGTATTATTTTGTTTTTTTTTTTGCTTTTTTTTTTTTAATTTTATTTATTTGTTTTAATGTTTTTTATTTACTTTAACGTGTGTATATTATCTAGGTATTGGCCTAGAAAAAAAGAATCAAATTCTATAGAGTTCAATCATGAATACATTAACCACAAACATTCCTGATCCGTTAGCTGTCCATATAAAGTCCCAATTACAAAAATCTATTTATTAATTTACTATTTTTTGTTTTTTTTTTTTTTTGTTTTTAGTTTTCTTAAAAGTTTTTGTTTTCTGTTTTTTTCTGCATAAAATGTTAACATTGTTCTTAGATCTTAGGATTTCACCTGTGCTATCCTAGCGATTGTACATTAATTATATAACTTTTTTCATTGGATAGTTGTGGGAAATATATTGGGAATAAATGGAAAGTTTCGCTCAGCATCTGTCGTCTCTCTCTCTCTCTTTCTCTCTACCCCTCTCTCTCTTATTCTCTATCTGCCCCACTCCTTTGCTAGCCTTTTCAATTGACCAATTGGACGAAAACTCATCCCAAATATCTTTTTCTATATATATATATTCATATATATATATATATCTTTTAAATACATCGAGAACAACATTATGGAGATAACACGATTCAAACGTCCAAATACATTCTAGAAGCTAACAAATTTTCTATCCAGTTCACAGCAATTCAGAGCTAATAGTTGGGAAACGGTTCTACATTCGTTATCGATTGAAAGAAAAATATTACAATTTTTTTTTAATTTTTTAAAAATTGTAATATAAATATTGAATTTTAAAAAAAATTTGTATTTTAAAATTTCGAATTTTAAGTTTTTGAATATATAAAATAAAATCAAATTCGAGTTATCTTTTTATAGGCATCAGATATGAATCTGCCTTCATTTGAATTCCATTTCCATTTCATTCGACTATAGTTTTCGATCGATAACGAAATATAGAACACGATTCTAGATACTTTTAGTTTTTTTTTTTTTTTTTTTTTTTTTTTTTTTTTTGTTTAGAAACATGCTTTTTGGTTAGATTTAGACGTAGTTTGACATACATCGAGGAATACAGTTAATATGTGTATATATATATATTTAATTTTGATGGCACAAAATAGTCACTTAATAATATCCATTAGAATTCTTGAAGCTAAGCCTAAGTATTATCCATGGGAAAAACAGACAGAAGAACGCTTCTAATGTACTAAATAGATCAACTACGATACGTTAGGCCCTGGACTGCGTGGCTTAGTCCAAATTTCGTGGTAAAGATGTGGAACAACATTGTTGGCACTGGCATATGTTTCAATAAGATTAGTACATAATACTATATAATATATGTGTATGTATATATATGTGTGTGTGTGTGTATGTATAGGATATATGTGTGAGTGAGTGTATATATGTTGATATATAGACAGTTAATGGACTTGGACTAAGAGAGCGACTAAGATCAAATTTTGACAAAATGTTTCTCTCTCTCTCTCTCTCTCTCACTGTATCTCTCTTTGCATGTTTCTCTTTCTTTCTCTTCCTCACTCTATATCTCTCCTTCTCTCTCTCTCTCTCTTTGTCTCATTCCTTACTTTCTTACTCCCTATCTTCCCCTCCCTCCCTCCCCTCTCAATCTCTGTCTTTTTGAATACTGTTGGATTGGCAGAACTCGAATGTTAGCTTGACTCCGTCTTGGATGGGGCATTTCAGCTGTTGATCCTGTCGATCAGTCAGTCAGTCAGCCTGCGTTGCGCCGCCGTCCATGGTTACATGGTGTGCGTGCGCGCCACAGTGCCCCGGGTCCGGGACTAGCTGAAGTAGCTGCGTCATAAGCTGATCAACGTCGCCTTCCGCTGGGCCTCCAAGCGTATCTCCAGCATCGCATATGGCGGCACACTGATAACGAGGAGCACGACGAGCGCAATGATCTTCATCGATTCGCAGAGGAAGCCGTGCGCCGCAAACGTGATGGCCAGTCCGAGGAAGCGCAGCGACTGCAGCGGCGCCGTCACGTCCGTCACATGGGCGTGCTGGACGTGGTTGAGGGTGACCAGCGAGAGGAGCAGCGTCTCCCACATGCCATTGCAAGCGCCCCACGAGGCGGCTATCACATAGAAGAGGGCGCTGTCGTCGCTCGAGGGCTTCCAGCTGGACAGCGCCAGCAGCAAGCATGAGTGAAAGAAGAATCCAGCCACTGTAGGATTAGAGGAAGGATTACACCTGGAGCAGACCCCACATGCATCGATTGCAACTCACATATTACCACGATCCGTTTGGTATGCCGGAGCAGCATGCTCAACGTGCAGGAGACGATCAGCTGCATTATGCCCATGCCGATGAGGGAGCCCGGTATCATGCTGATGCCCAGGGAGCAGGAGACGAATGCGCGCAGGAAGTCGCCCAGCATGTAGCCTTGCTCGGTGCCCACGAAATAGGCCAAGGGCCCGGCAAAGAGCAGCGTGTCCGTGACATCCTTGAGCGAACGTTCCGGCCGGCCGGCTGCCACCAGCACCTGACGACCCTGCAGCAGTGACAGCAGCAGCGCCAGCAGCGAGAGAACCACATAGAGCCAGAGCAGCGATTTGCCGCCAGCACGAGAGCCGCTCTCAATGAACCCGGCATAGATGGCGCCCGTATCGTTGCCCACCAACCAGCTGAGCTCCAGCTGCAGCGGGCACATGTCGGCGCCACAGATGCGTTCGCCATGCTCGTTCCGGTTGTAGAAGTCCTCCGGCTGGGGCCATTTGGTGGCGGGCAACGAGCTGCCATTGCTGCTCGGCTCGGCGCTGCCCGACGAGCAGCTCCAGTCGTTCGCGTTGCAGGCGAGCAGCATGGACGCCAAGAGGGCGCCCACGATGAGGCCCAGGTCCTGAGCAGCGCATAGCCAGCGGGCCAGACGGCGCACCTTCTGGTCCCGATTGCAGAACATCTTGTGCTCCTCCAGCAAGGCATCCGACGAGCACTCCTGCTCGTGGGAGCAGCTCAGCTTGCCGCCATAGTGAACAATCAGGGCCGCCTTGCAGCTGTTGGCGGCGCTTAGCATGAAGCCCAGCAGCAGGTATGCCGGCACCAGCGTATAGATGGAGGCGTACAGGTGGGACAGCAGGAACAGGGTCACGGCCAAGCAGTTCCCGGCCAGCAGCGGCGTATAGCCAAATCTCCGAATCAGCCTAATGGCCGGTACACTCATGCAGGCGGCGACCAAGAAGAGGGCCCCCAGCAGGAGGGATCCAATGTTAGGCCCGATGGGCAGCCACTGCTCGCGATGGTGCCAGACGGAGCTGGAGCCTTGCAAGGCCATCACTGGCAGAAGAACGGCGCTCATCAGGCCGTGGGCGATGCACAGGCAGGTGAACTGGCGCCACACCCTCTGCCGCACGTGGGTGGGCACCTTGTGGCGGCAGTTGCGATTGTTCAAGGTGATCAGCCGGCGTATCGAGGTAGCTCCAATCGAGCTGTTGATCGATTCCCGACGTCGCGATGCCGCCAATGCCGCCTGCACCTGGTACGAGGAGACGGGATTAATGCGATGCGAACGGGTCGAGATCGGCGACGGCGAATAGGCCATATGCTGTCATCGAAACATGGAATAGAGAGATAAAGGTATTATAAAGATGGAGTAAGTGCTCGACTAACAGATGCCCAAGAAGCATACGACTAATAGATTCTTTACAAAGTGCTCGACTAGCGAATACCCTTGAATCAGTCCCAATCCATAAGCTCACTTTTCAAATTCGATAACGATATATACATATATCGACATTTGAATATGGAAGAACGTATAAAATACTACGCTACTTTACTGATAAAAGAGAATGCTTAAAAAATATTTAAATTATACAAATGCTAATGCTATATCCATCAGGAACATAATTAAAAATCATTATCGATAAACTGAAATAAAATCGATTAGTCGAAACGAAACACAATATCGACAAATTAGTGAAGTTCGTTTTTATATGGTAAGAACATGTTTTGCTGCAAAATAGCAAGATTCGATAACTGTATTTATCGATAGTTGAAATGTATCAGACTATGGCACTCGTCATTTATGTAGTTAACAAGAATGCCTGCTGCTGTAGCATATTTCTAACTCGATAACGATATTTTTAAAATTAATTTATCGATACATCAAATATCGAAATGAGACTAGAGAATTCAACAACTCTAAACAAAATCTAACTGACTCTAACTTAGGTAGCCCACCTTTCAAAGGCTGGGTATCAACTAGTCGGTCAGCCTTACCTCAATTGCAAAGCTTCAAGAACTTTGCTCGCCTTTGCTTAAGTGAAACGCATTGTCAGGCCAGTAGATTGCAATCGACAGATTTAACTTGTGACACTTGACTTTTGCCCGTTTGTGGGCGCGAGCAACAAGCTGAACTGGATTTACAATGGCCTGCAAATTGCAGGAGCGGTTGGGGAGGTGAGGTGTGGTACGGGGGAAGGGTTAGGCAAAGGTCCTTGGGTAATTCAAATTAAAATTCTGGGGCCCGGGATATGCGCAGTGGCGAGTGCCGTGCGTCTTTGTTTGCGTTTAATTACTTATTTGTGCTGTGCGGAGGCGTTAATCCGGTTTGCCGCTGCCCTGACATTTGACCCCGTTACCAGGCAACCGCCCCTCCCGCCACCCGCGCCCCCAATGGCCGTGTGCCACTTCCCAGCTTTGGGCCAAATTGAAGCTGATACCGGATGGGAAGGCAAAAGCCAGAAACACAATTTGCGAAGACTATAAATAAATGACAAGTGCCTGGCCAAGACCCGGGGCCAGGATTATGCTGCTGTGTGCAGTTTGCACAGCCACACAGACACACAGACCCAGTCCAGCCCACTCACCTCCATCAGTTGCTCGTCCCAAACATTTTGCGGACCGCCCGAGCTGCGTGTCCGAGTGCGCAGCACGCGATGCCGCGTGGTCAGCGAATGTCGATGTTGATGATGCGGATGTTGATGCGGATGCGGATGCGGATGCTGGTGCGGATGCATGTGCTGATGATACGAATGCGGATATTTCTTGCTGCTCATCAGGCTGCTGGCCAGGCCCAGCATGGCAAAGCCGCTCAACGATGTCGTTGTCGCAGTTGTTGCTGTTGCAGCTGCTGATGATATTGCTATCTCCGTTGTTGATGTTGCTGTCTCTGCTGTTGCTGCAGCAGTTGTTCCTACATTTGCTAAGCCATTGGCCAGCTCTATGTGTCCGTTACCATAGCCATTGGCCGTTGCGGTCAGACTCAGCGAACCGCCGCCGCCACTGATGCCGCCAATACCCAGGCCAGCCATAATGTAAGCATTGTACGAGGATTGCTGTAAAGAAGGAAAATATCAAAAATCCTAAATATTTTGTGATCCTCAAGACCTGCAAATGTGGAAACAAAGTGCCCAACCAATTGGTTAGCGCTAATCCAATTAAACAAGTGTTTATCATGACTTCCAATCCAATTGCCACTTTGAAATGTCGTATATCGATTGCTTAACGATCATTTATCGCACTCACCTTACGCTGCTGTGCGAATACCGATAGGCGTTCGCGCTCACGACTTGTGTCCCTTGCCCGTTGCTCCAACAGCATTTCGTACTCTCGACGTTTCTCTCTCTTGCGTTCCGCCTCCTCCAGTTCATGCAAATTCGGAAGGCTGCCCATTTTGAATTTTCAGCTTTTTTTCTTCAGCAAATTATCGAGCTTTTCAAATTTTCAATGCAAATTTTTGGTGAGTATATGTAAATGTGTACGCATGTATGTGTGTGTCAGCGCACGGAACTACGACAGACTCAAGGTGCGACAACTGTTGAGTTTGTCTTCTTCTGGCTGTTGTTCCTTGCTGTTTGCTGTGCATGCCGGAAACGGAAACGGAAACCGTAGAGCGGACATGTTTTCACTTCTGTTTTTTCCTCGAGTAAATATGTATGAATATGCGTAATTAAGTCTTATTGCATTTGATTTTCAATTGTCAACTGCTTCGTTGTCCTCGGTCTCAAACGCAACCTCGCTGTGGCCATCGCTGCCGTCGTTGACGTCGCGAACCGTTATGCATACGCATAAATGTATATAGGAAAATAGTGAGTGTGAGTGCGAGAGCACGACAATGGGTGTGAGTGTATTAGTGTTTGTTTGTGAGTTAGTGGGCGCGCTGCATTGCCGAGTTCATTGTCCGCTGCTCGCTGCCAACAGCAGCAGCGCAGTTGAGGATGCAAAAACTGTGGTTCTTTGATATGCACTATTTACCGCGTATATATATATCGATATTTTCGCTACTTTTTGCCTGTTGAGATGACACAAATACACAGAGATTAGTAAAATGAGGAAAAGCAAAAAAGAAAAGACAAAAATATGAAATCACAAGATTAGTTAGCTATTTATGTGCACATAAAGGTATTTTTGGTATTTGCACTGCCACTTTGTGGGCCAATGCTACACACACACACAGGCTTACACACAAATCATCAGGTGTGTCCATTCGATGTATGTATGTTTGTATGTATGTATACGCCCACACACACACACACACACTCACACATACAAAGGGATAGGCAGAACGCAAAAAGCTGAATAGCTAAGCTTGTGTGCATGTGTGCATGTGAGTTTTATATGTACCGTTATTGCAGCAAAGTTAAAAAGTCGAACGTTTCGACAACACTATTAATATGCATTAATTTCAGCTGCTGTTGATGCTGCTGTCAAGGGCAATTTAAATATTGACGACCTTCGGGCACTGGAAGCTGCCTTCAAGGCTACGGCTCAAGTGTAATTAAACGCTTAACACGCCCAGTCCATACCAAACCCAACGCCTGTT
Source organism: Drosophila fulvimacula (assembly GCA_035045555.1). Lineage (NCBI taxonomy): Eukaryota > Metazoa > Arthropoda > Insecta > Diptera > Drosophilidae > Drosophila > Drosophila fulvimacula. The sequence continues at coordinate 1,781,327 of JAWNOX010000110.1, read as the reverse complement.
AACCGGAAAGGCGGCGACTCTTCATAAATATGCAATGCAAAATAGAGAAAATGTAACATTTAAGGAATGCAAAACAGAGAGAGAGAAAGAGAGATGAAGAGTGGAAGGGGAAGAGGAGGGGGGAGGGGGGTACAGACAGACAATGCTGTCCGCATTGCTCTGCATATTTACATACAGATATGTGCACACATACATACATTTGTATATATAGATACATATGTACATATATATCTATGCATACATACATACATATATAACACGAATAAATTACTATCTATATGTGTGTGTATGCGTATAGAAAGCTCGTGTTCAATGTTTATTTGTTTTGCTGTTGCCTTTGTCTGTGACTTTGATTTTTGACTTTGGCTTTGGGGTGTTCTTTGGCTCTAACGCTGTTGCACTAGTCAAGACGCTCTCTCACCTTGGTAATTTGTTTATAGCACAAACAAAAACACAAACACTGAAGAAAAATGAACACTATTTTGGAGGCCTAATCGAAGGGCCGTTCCCGTTATGGCTGGCTGGCTGTCTGTCTCGGCCTGGCACTGTTTTTCTTTTGGCTTTGCTTTTTTAGCTAGTCGCTGTTGACAAGGCTCTCTCTCAGAGTCGGCCACACGCAAACTCCTCTAATAGCGCACTGAACCAAAATCCAAAGCCAAAGCCCACTGCTGGCTGGCTGCTGCTGTTGCTGCTTCTGCTGCTGCTTCTGCTGCTGCTGCGGCTGCTGCTGCGGCTGCGGCTGGTGCTGCTGCTTCTGTCATCTCGCCATTGTTGAAAACGGCCCTTGCTAGCCTTCTGACATGCGCACTGATTGATGTTGATGCCATGCCCATGTAAATGCTAACCCCCATTGCCAGCATCTGCCTCCCACTTCCACATTTCCACAACCACCCTGCCCCAGCCCCTACCCGCCTCTGCATGTCCTTCAATGGCCTGCGGCTAAGTTAAGCAGCTGCGTGCTTGCGGCTTCAGACCAAAATAACAAACAAATTAGATTCCACTTAAAATCAAGAATCTTATCAGAATTAAGTACAGTCATTATTCCAGCACTAAAATCAAATGGGAATACAATTATTTAAGCACAAATTTAAATATTTGTGGACTAACTTTCTCCTTATTGAATAATAATAAATTAAAGTTTTAATCAGTTAAGCGAGGAATAATTGCAGGGAAATCTTTCTTGGGGCTGCAGCTAGAAATTTCGATTCCAGCTCTTGGAGCACATTTATCTAAATTTAGCCAAATAATATTTATATATTTGTATTATTTCTTGTTTATTTATTGTATTTTTATGCTTCCTTTTTATATTTAAAAATTTTTTATTTTTCTTATTTATTTAATGAATAATCATTCATATTGTTACATTTTTTTATTTATTTATTTTTAAATAATTAAATAAAATAATAATAATCTAAATTTTCAGTTAATATTTTTTTACACATACATTATTTTATATTTTTTGTAATACTTTTTTAAATTCATAAAATTATTTTATTAAATTAAATTATCATTCCTTAAAAAAGCTAACTACGTTTTGTTTATTTTTTATAAATGAAACTAAATAAAATAACATTTTTTTTATTAGTTAAATCAAAAAATAATAAATGTTATTTTCAACTTTTTATGTACAAATTTTTTATATTATTTTGTAATTTATTAATTAAATTAAAAATAATAAATAAATTGTAACATATTGTAACATTTTTGTTTTTAATTTTTTATGTTTATGTTAATTTTTTATATTTATATATATTTTTTTACTATTTATATTTTATTAAATTTATATTTTTGTTTTTATTTTATAAACTTACCTATTTTCATATATAATTTAATATATATAAATATATTTTCTAATATTCAATTAAAAAAATATATAAAATTTCTATAAATAAAAGTTATAAGATCAGAAGAGAATTGATGAAAGAGGAGACATGAGAAGAAAAGAAAATAAGCAAAATAAAATATATTTTTGATTTAATCTCTCATTAGTTCACAATTATCTCTGGCTGAATGAAACACGTTAAATTTGAGAAATGCTTTGTTTAATTTATTTAAAACTAGTTGCAAATTGGCTAATAAACGTGCACTACAAATTTGATTTGGTGTCCATCAGACGCTTGAAATACATTTAAATAGAGCATTGACTTCCTGATATACAGTAGATAAATAAATATATATATATATATATATATATATAAATGATTCTATATATAACTAAGAGAGCATTTAATATGTTATAGAACTTTGTTTAAATTAGTTTGAAATGCAGAAGAATCTGTTTATTGCATGCCCAAATCAATTTATATATATCTCAGGCATGCGCTAAAAACAAGATATATATATATATATATATATATATATATATATATATATATATATATATATGTATACATATAAGTAAATGTAACAAATTGCAAATGTTGTTCAGTTTGGAATACAGATATTTGATAAATGTTTCGCTTTGAGCTGAGCCTTAACAATTAGACAAGGTATTCTACTGAGGGGGGAAGGTTCAGGTGGTCCACATTCGTAGACGCTACGTAACGAGCACTACTTTTGATCTATTCATAAGCAGTATATATATATGTATATCTGTATATGTTTGTATAAATGTTTATATAAGTGTTTACGATTCTGGCTGAGAAAACGAAACAGCCTCCATGAGTGCATTGCATATACGGCACATTTAGACAAAAACAAATTGAACAATGGCGTCAGGATCTGGATTTAGTCCCGGCTGGCGAAATTGAGATGCATTTTGCACCAGCGCATGTGCTTCTCGCCCAACTGGAACTCGACGCGACGCACGGCGACAAGAAATGGATGCGATTCACAATCAAATTTGCGCAGTTCGTTCGTTTGGCTAACGCTGTGGGGCGCCAGATAGAGCCCGGGTCCGTTGGCAAGGCCCGCCAGCAGGCGTAGACACTGCTCCACGATGAACTTGAGCGAGGCGCGCCGATGCAGATCGAAGCAGTCGTGCACTCCATACAGCTCCCGCTGCTCCGCACACAGGCGCATATCGCTGGCCGCTACGTTGCAGCAGTAGAGAAAGGAGCGCAATCGCTGAGCGCTGACTCCAGTGCGATTTAGATTGGGCAACAGCAGCTGCAGCAGTGATTCTGCAGCTGCATCACCATCGCCATTATCTGGCCCATTAGCTGACTCAGCAGCTGTCAGCTCATAGTGTTCGAGCAGCTCACGCAAGCTGCCCCACGGCGGCTGCGATTCGTCAGGCATGTGGAAGCACTGCTCATACGCCCGACTCAGCAGCAGTTGGCGATAATGATAGCTACTGTAGTCGGTTATGTGCTTGCGTATGAACTTTTCGGTACGCATCAGCTCCGATTGCAGCAGACAGGGCGGGGCATTCTGCAGCACCCACTGGCGATGCGACCAGGCATGATAGTTGCTCGCACAGCGATCGGCGGCACGTTCGCAAATGCTAATCTCATGTGGCCAGTCGATGGCATCGGCGCCTGCAAGAAAATCAAAAGCTCTATAGAAAAGTGATTACGAGCTGGAGTCAAGTTGAGACCTACTTTGAAAGGAGTAGAGCCAGCGACGATAGGCGAATGCCTCGTTGGACTTTGGCTTGATGGACAGCACCAGCGCTGAGAACTGCAGCTCCTTGTTGATGCTTAGGCGATTCTTCTGCACCAGCTGGCGGCGTATGTGCCAAAAGGTCGTCACATCCGAATTGATCAACAGAGCCACATTCAGATACTTGGCCAGCGAGTCGCTCTGCTGCTGTTGCTGCAGCGTGCGCAGCTGCTGCTGCATCGTTTGCTTCCGATGCGAGATGAGAATGCGGTGGGCATGATCATAGACATGCCGAGCGCACCACGATTCCAACCCCAAATTATGATCCACATGCACCACCGGTGACTTGTTACGGTTCGTCTCCTTGGGTATGATCTCAAATGAGGATCTGAAAGGGATTTCAAGATAGATATAGATTATAGGGGCAATTTGAATTGGCGCTTACAAATCGGCATCCTTGAGAAATACAGCATTTATGTCCCTGATGATCTTCTCGCACAGCACCTTCTTCTCATTGTTCGAGTCCAAATTCATTTCGTCGTCCATTTTTGCGCTTCGATCTTCGATCCGTTGCGTTCCTCTTCAGCTGCTGTCGACGATTGATCGCTTGCCTCCGTCGATTCAATTGTATTGGGCACATTTATTGTTGTCAATTAATTTCTCTATATATTTATGGCATTAAATTTACCACATTTCATGTGTTCTATTTGTCTTTTCTGCTTCGCCTCTTCGTGTCCATCAAGTCAGACACGAGCCCATCTTCAAGTTGAGTTAATTAAACGATTCATCCGAGGGGACTTTAAGCTTCACTGTGACATTTGTTTGGCAGTATAGGTATATATCGTTCACATGCCATGCGACGGCCACAGCCTCGGCGTTGATAAATAAATTTCAATTAAAATTGAATCTATTTGCTGGCAACTGCGGCTATTGTTGTTGTTTTTGCTGTCGTTTGTTTTTAACGAATCAGCATTGCGGCATTCAACACTTTTATTCAATCACGCATAACTGTTGTTGTTGCTGTTCCTGTATTTCTGTATTTGGCATCAATTCGCATAAAGCGCCAACGAAACACGTTAAACAAATTATTTTGTAAATAAATATGCCCCCCTGCGTGTTGTTGTTTCTGACATTGTTGTTGCTCTGAATATATCGATACTTCGTGAAGAGAAAACATCGATTACACGTGAGCCGCATGCCATCCTCACAGCACTCTCGTAAGGTGACAAAAGCGGCAACAAATATATAAAATACAGAACAGAAACAATGTAAAGTTTTTTATGTTTTACATATACAAATTATAATTTGAACATATATTTTATTAAATGCAGCTTGAAGTATTTTCATTAAGGCCTGACATTCAAATAGTCATATATATTCATTCGTACATAGATCAATTTACGCACGCTTTTAAAATATGCACAGATGACATTTTTAACTAGAGATACCATTGGAACATATTAATAACAGAGAATTAATCAATGTTGAAAAAAGCGAAATACAGTCAAATACATTCCATAAATAACATACAAAATGTTAAATAAAAATCATTAAATCTAGAAAAAAGTTGTTAAAAATTTTAAATATTTCGAATTCCTGATGTGTTTTAAATTTTGCCGCAATCGAATTTTGAAAAAAGTAAGATCCAACTGGAAAAAAAGCAGAAATGGGTACACTTGCTAGTAAGCCGATCATATGGTATAACAGTGTGACCAAACTACAGACGGCGATCCTTATCGATGAAAGCCTATCGAAATTTGCGAGACCATCATATTGTTGCCTTCCACGTGCGCGCGCTGACGCCAGTAGACGGCGACAATATATCAATATAAATAAAGATGAATACCTTCCAGCCACTTAATGTACGACGATTTCAACAGAAGGCGCAGGTGGTCACGCCCGACACAATTTACTGGGATCGTTTAGCGGTAAGCCTGTTACTCATAGTGCGAACACATTCAAAATAAATACAAGACACTTTTCCAAACAGAAACCCGAACTGCTTAAGGAGCACACAACGATAGACTACATAGATTTTTGTCCCAGTGACCCGTGTAACTTTGTATTGACCTGTTCAGTGCGCGTGCAGATCTACAATCTGGTGACCAAGCTTGTTGTCAAGAACTTGTCACGTTTCCAAAAGACCGCATACGGTGCCACTTTCCGTCAGGATGGCCGGCTGCTGGCCGCCGGCGACGAAGAGGGGCATGTCAAGCTCTTCGACACGTCCAGCCGTAATATATTGCGGTTGTTCAAGGGCCACAAGGCGCCCGTGCATCGTACCTTCTTTACCGCCGACAAGCTGCAGCTGGCGAGCTTTGCGGACGACAAATCCGTCCGACTGTGGGACGTGGCCAAAGAGCAGGTGGTGAAAACATACGAAGATGCACACACTGATTATATACGAGCCGGTGCCATGCATCCGCAGGCTTCTCACATGCTCATCTCCGGCGGCTACGATGGCAAAATCAAACTGTACGACACACGCGCCGAACAGGCCATCACCCAGACTTTGGATCACGGTGCGCCCGTAGAGTCAATGCTGTTCCTGCCCAATGGCTCGATTTTCATCACAGCCGGCGGTACACAGGTGCGCGTCTGGGATCTGATTAGCGGCAGTCGTCTGCTAACGACCATGTCGCAGCACCACAAGACAATCACATGCCTTCGCCTCGGGTCCGATGGCCGGCGCCTGCTATCCGGCGGCTTGGATCGTCACGTGAAGATCTACGATGTGAGCACCTATAAGACGGTGCACACTCTCACCTATCCGAATGCCGTTGTCAGCCTGGGCGTTGCGGCCAAAGACCAGGCTGTGGTTGCCGGCATGGTCGATGGCCTCGTCTCCATCAAGCGCATGATTGTCGACAGCAAGCCGGGTCATCTGAAACAGATCAAGGCCAGCCACCGGCAGAAGCGTTTGCCAAAGGCGGCACCTCCGCCAAATTCTAGCACACCTACCGTCGATCACTTGGTTACGGGGAAGAGGAAAACGCCCAAACTGCAGCTGTACGATCAACATCTGCGCAAATTCAACTTCAAAAAGGCTCTCGACTGTGTCTGCACGCCGATAAACCTTAAGAAATTCCCAGAGAACATTGTGGCCGTTATTACGGAGCTGCAGCACCGCGGCGCTCTGCAAGCCGCCCTCACGGATCGCAGCGATCTGACGATAATCAGATTCATCAACTTCCTTTGCGATTATATGGGCGAGGTGCGCTTCATGCGCACGCTGCTAAATGCGGCCAGCGCTGTGATGGATGTATTCGAGAACAATAACTTTACGTGCAAAGGCCGTATGATCAGCGCCCTGGAGCGGCTTAAAACGACTATGGAATCGGAGGTGCAGCTCACCTGCCAACTGCTCGAGATCAAAGGAGCGCTGGAGATTATCATTGGCGGAGCGCTCGACAGCAGTGAGACAGTCGCCCAGCCCAGCTTCTCTTCTTCAAGTTCTACCAAAATGCATCCCTCAAAAGCCGCCTCCAACTACGTAGTCGTTGTTGAGTAACAGATAGGTCGATTAATCGATTAATCTATATATTGATTAATCGATTAATCGATCGATCTCTGCCTAAGTCTAATTTCTAGCTTTAGTTTTACTACAGAGGTCTATTTATATTTGCATTTCATTCATATAAGCTAAGCTTTCTCCCATAAATCCGACAAAGCGAAGTTTTCTTTCGCTTTAATATTTGTGAGGCAAACCTTAAAAAATGTAATGAACTTGAGGAAAAGGATAAATAGACGAATAAAAAAAATATTAGAATTTGTTGTTTTTGTATTTAAATATCATATATATATATATTCATTTGTTTTATTTTATTTGTGTTAACTCGGAAAGTTTTCAAGCCACCCTCATTTATGGTCATTGGGTTTAAATAGTTTTTGAATCTTAGTAATTCCAATTAATTTTCTACGTAATTTTATTGTGTTTTCTTCGCAATTTATTTTTATTGGGCTGTTTTTTTTTTTTTTTTGTATTTGTATTTGTTGCTTTTTGTATATGGTTATTTGGAAAGACGAATTTACAGTTAGAATTTGCTTACGCTCGTGGTGTTTTTGTTGCTGTGTTTGCTTCGATTTATCGTTAACTTCTCTGTTATTATCGCTTAACGTTTAACTCCTCTAGTTGTATATGCTACACATATGTATATTTATTTATATATATATAAGCATACATATATATATATATATATATATATATATATATATATATATATATATATATATATGTTTATGTACTATAACTACATCCGCATTCGCAATCCCTTAAGGCTAAAGCGAAATATATAAGGTTACATGTTTAATAACTAAAAAAAATATTAGTATATTATGTTACTTAACTAATTACAGCTAGGTATATGCAGGTGTCTCGACCCCTCTCTCTCTCTCTATCTTTGTGTGTGAGTCGTCCCCCATATTCTTCTGCACAAAGAGGAGTCAATTCGATCGGTACACCTGCATTACATATACATATGCATAAATTGCCTTTACATTTGCTGCTGGTGCAATTGTTGTTATCGTAATCGTTATCATAATCGGTAATTGTTAATTATTGCTGCTAACTGTACAATTTTATCGTTTACAAATATAAATATATTATTTTTGTTTTTCTTTTCCTTTTTTAAATATATATATTCAAAGCAATGGATTTTTAAGGAGAATCTCTATATAAAAAAAATTAACAAAATTGCGCTTAAAATTAACATAGAGGATTTTGTGAAGCACATGATACGCTTCTGCTTCTTTTACACTTTTCTTTCTTAATTTTTTGCTAATATACATACATAACGTCAACAGACGAGAGACTGACAGAATGACAAATTAAATGTTTCACATAATACAATACAAGTTAAAACCACAAAAAAAAAAAAAAAAAATACAATTGCATCTGAGACACACACACACACAAACACATGTATGTGTGCTTACGTCCATGCACTTCATGCAATTATTTTTTTTTCATTCCTTCTTTTTTTTTTATCAATTATAGACAAATTGCAGAACTTAATTTGAACGACGCTACGTTCGTTATATAAATAATGTTTGAATGGCGGGTTCGATTTGAATAATGATGATGCTGATGCTGATGTTCCGGCCTCCGCTTCTTCTTCTACTGATATACGCTCTGTAGGCTTATCTAGCCGCAGGTGTCTGGTATTATTTGGGGTAGGTTTTTTGTTTTCTTTATATATATATATATATATATATATATATATATATATATATATATATATATATATATATATATATATATATATATATATATATATATATATATGTATAAATATATATATGGATGAGCGGCGACATTTGGCAAACGTCCCTTCCTTAAGCTTATATAAACATTTAAGCAACAGCAAATCTTAGCCATCCTCCTTCGGCGGCGTAAACCAACCTGTCGAAGACAACCACAAAAGTTCATACAATTTGAATATGTTTCGTTGCGTTTTGAGTCGATTTACCATTTTTCTCGTGGATCTGCACTAGAGATTTGAAGCTCTGCTGAGCCCTTGCTAAGCTGTATTGTCCCTGGGTGAGCGCCTGCTTTGGATTAGAATGGGTTACATTAGATAAGCGAATGGAGTATAGATCGTGATATTCCAGCTTGTTACGCACCTTTGTAGCACCAAATTGTATGCGCGCCTTGCCCTTGACCAGCGTCGCGGCAATTTGCATGATCACGGCTTCGACTGTGTAGGCGGAACTCCAGCCTTGTTTGGTCAGCAGCTCCATGCAAATAGCGCCACCAATGAGCACATAGCCACCTGATCGAAAGAGATATGAAATCATTGATATATATGTATATATGACAATGAATTGGTTAGATTAGGTTATCAAGCAGGCACCTGAGATGATTGGATGCACGACACGAACAAAGGGCGGTTCGAATGGATACGTCTCCTTGAAAAGTATGTTGAGCAATATGCTATCTTTGCCCTCCTTCTCCTTCAGCTGCAATAGATCGCTGTGCAACGGACTATCCGGATCGACAGACTTGAGGCGTATATTCCACTCATAAATCGAATCGTTGACGAGCTCTATCGAGTACATGTTCTTCTTGAATGCATCCGATCGATAAATATCACGTAGTTCTTTCATCAGGCGATCTGTTGCCTGTACTGAACCAGAAACTGAACCCTGCATCGATTCGAAAGAGATGGAGACAGAGATAGAGATAGAGACAGAGACAGATTGAGAGAGTTATATTTGCTTACTTTTAAATAGTCTTGTCTTTGACTCTGACGCAGTCTTTCTAAAGTCGCTAAATGTTCCACCTCCATGTCATCTTTCTGCTTGAAAGGATTCGATTATTATTATTATTATTATTCATATATAATTATTACTGTCTGTTTGCTTTGTATACGTACTTTATTTGTGTTTCGTACATCGTCCATTTCCAATGGTAGATCCTCGTCGCCCTCGCTCTCCTGTTCGCTCTCACCGATAAGATCCTCGATTTCGTCCTGATCCGAGTCAGTTTCCTCATTGCCATGCGGGCCCGCTCCACCGCCGACGCCCCCACCAACTCCCCCGCTACCGGCTGAACGCTCTAAGCGTAACGGCGAGGCAGAGGGCGGCGGCGTGTGCAGCGGCAGAGTCAAATTATCAATATCGGGTGGCAGTGGAACATTGTGTAGACGGCACAGCTCGCGCAGCAATATGCCAACCTAACGGATAACGCAAATCAGTGATTAGAGAAGGAGAGTGCGAGAGAGAGAGAGAGAGAAAGGAGATAACTTACCTGATTAATCACATGATTATCGCGGCCATTTGTGTTGCTAAGGATTTGCACGGCATTCGTGACGCTCGTCTCCTCGCTCTCAGCAAACCAAACGGGCGGCGATGATGGATACGTTTCCTGATGGATGACAAAAGAAAACAGAAATCTAATTAAAACAGACATCCAGATATATGTACATATAAATATGCCTGTTCATATCTGCACTAATATTATATAGAAATCGATTGCCTTATACTATATTTAAACTCCTATACTATATTTAAAATTATAATTATATTTCTATAATCGTCACACTATATAGCTGAAGTTTTTACTGTTTTTACTTCTTTTGATATATATATATATATGTACATTATTATTATTTTTATAAAAATAAATAATAAACACTTTTAAAATTATTAACAAAATAATATACAATTTTTTTAATGAAAATATTTTTTCTTTTAATTATTATATATTATTTATAAATGATCAAATTTATTTTTATCTATATTCTTCGCCTGTCATTTGCTTTTGACTAATGAATGATTAATCAATTGAGCAATATTAAATGAATTAATTTATTGTCATTGCTGGAAGTGCAAGCTAAATTCAAGGAAATATTGAAAATATTGCTTAATTTATTGATAGCTTAACAGTTAAAGAGTTGGCTAAAAAGACAGATAATACCTGCACATATATACACATAACATACATATACATTTATACATATGTATGTACATCTATATTGCTGAATGTGGAGACTAACAAAAGCTGCGAGACAGCGTCAATGAAATTACGTACATATATAACCTTTAATTAGATCGTTGAACCAAAGCAGACTCGAAGCTGAGCAGAGAGTGAAGAGAGCACAGAGGGTAAGTGGAAGGGGATGAGCAAGGGGAAGGCGCGCACAGTGGGCAAGGCAGAAGTGAACTTGGCAAGTTGGCAACTGCTGCTGCTGTTGCTGATGCTGATGTTGTTGTTGTTGTTGTTGGAGGCGCAGGGCATTGAATCATAAATTATTGAAGCACGCTGCCCCTAAATAAGAATCGACAACAGCACGATAAAACAGCGTGTGAGAGCAACTTAACGAAAGGTAAAAGAGAATTTACAGAAAGAAAAAAAATAAAATAAAAACAAACAAGAAATTAGTAGAAAAGAGAAATACCCTAAACAGATTTAATTGTTAATGAATTCGTAATTTGTGCAATTAGTTAAATTAATTGGCAAATGTATGCTCCTAATCAGCTACAGTGTAATCGAGCATTGACTTTGTTCTCTTTAATATACCGTTACAATTCTGCACACACACAACATAAGCGAAACTCCTGCCATATGTCACATATTATGCGTCAGAATGTTAATACCCATTGCCTTTTGAGTACAGAAACAAAAAGATGTAAACGAATAACATGATCAAAAAGATGACAGAAAAGACAAATTTTCGCAGCAGCAGCAAAGCTGAAAGCAGCACAAGACTGCAGGAAGAGAGAGAGAGAGAGAGAGACGGGGCAAATGACAGCCTGTAGGATAAGCCAATGGAATTTTACTGTAAAAGTTGCAAAAACATCAAGAAGTTTTGTGCTCTGTGGACTCGACTCGACTCGAGCAAGGTGACCTTGCTCATATTTATTGAATCTGAAGTCATTTGATCATATTTAGAATTTGCATAGAAATTGGTTTCTAATTCAAAGCATGTTTTTTTTATTTTCTCTTAATTTCATATAAACAGTAATTGGACCGTAAATAAGCTTCGATTTGCTTGGCAACTTGAATTTGAGATCTCAATAGGGCTGCAACTGGACTATTACGCATTGGATCATCATCGGTCAGTCAGTCAATCAATCAATCAATCTTCAATCGTATTTACTTAATATATTTCATACGTGCCTAGAACTGCACTTTACGATAACTGTAACTGCGTATTTTTAGTATAGGTATATATTTTTATATACGTATGTATGTATATCTGTATGTTTGTATGTATATGTGTGTCGTACTACTTACCGTTATGTTTGCATGTATGTCATAACGCTTGCCATTCTTATCGATGAACCTGCACAAAAGTTCATCCACGCTGGAATTGAGTATCTGAAAACGGTCGTGGTTCTTCGGAAAGATTTTCTCCAGTGTTTTGATTTCTTGCTTTAGTGTAGTAAGGCACGCCATATTGGCGGGCAAGGCAACGTGACAGCCAGTCAGTCACGGATTCGCCTCCCACCGGAGCCCGAGTTGCCGTGTGTCCAGGTGTGTGTGGGTGGGTGGGTGTATAGAAGGTAAGCAGATAGCAGATAGCAGCAGCACCACTACTACTACTACATAAACTACTTCCACATAAACACGCACACGCAGACACACATGCACTAATACAATGCACTATCTCGTTGCTCTTTGTTTTTAATATTACTTGCTTTTGGTGTTATTCGTTGTATTTTTTATTTACTTCTTCTATTTTTGTTATTTTTGTGACGTTTTGGGTCCCTTTGCTCAGACTCTCTTTCTCTCTATCGTATTGTGCGTGCGGTCGACGGTAGATGGCGCTCGTCGAGCTGTTACTCGTTTGCAAAGCTAGCAAAAGGCTGGCTCTTCTTCAGCTTTCTATCTCGCTCTTTAACACATTATTATTGAGTTCTTAATTTTTATTAATTTTTTTTGGAGGTAGTTGATATTATACTTGTTATTAAGACAGCATCATCAGCAGGGTAAGGCAATTTATCAACATATTCGGCATTCGTTTTATATTTAATATTATTATTTTTTTTTGGGTCTGCTTGATGCGCTAGTATTGGTGTTGTTGTTTTTGTTCTTATAATTACTGGTGTTGTTATTGTTAATTTATTTTTTGTCGCTGTTGGTGTTGTTGCTGCTACACTTCACTTGTCTCGTCTTCGGCGCGCGCCCCCTACACAGCATGCGCTCAACTTTTCTCTCTCGTTCTCACCCGTTTTAACTCCCACTCCCACTGCTTGCGGTCTTTCACTTTGTGGCGTCGTTTCGTTGACTTTCAGCAATGTCCTCCTCTATCGCTTTCTATTGGGGGTCCTTGATTTGCGGCTTCTTCACTCTGCGTATGCAAAGACGACAACGACATGAGCACGTGTTTCACTTGCAATCATTGCAAACACAAAACAAAACAATATGCCAAAATAAAAATTAAAAAATATTATTTTTACTAACACACACAAAGCAAACAAAAAAAAAAAAAAACCAAACGAAATACAACTTTTACCATGATTTTGCTTCTTTTTGTGTCTAGCTAGCTACGTCAGCTTTGATTTGCTTATATATACATGCACACATACATATCTAATATATAATTAATAAAATCTTACTTTTTTTTAAATTTGATTTAATTTTTATTTGAATACTTGACCAACACATTTTGCTCACATTATCTCTTATTTGAATAATTTGCACTTGATCAAGAATAAAAATGGTGAGTCCAATGTCTTTCATTTACAGTTAAAAGTTGAGCCAATCGCCTGTGCAGAAAAAAACGTCTGCAGTCCAGAACAGCTGCGACAGCGCATAGTAGAACGAAAGTGATTTTCTCCACGCCAAAAGTCTCGTATACTAACGATAACAATCCAAATGCGTTGCTTTCATTTTTTGGCGCCTCTGGCGCTACTGTGCACGGCTTCAAGCTTACTCTCATGCCGCCGAATGAAATGTAAGAGAGGGAGGCAGAGAGAGAGTACAAAGAGAGCGGCGCTCAAATTCGGCTGTGCCTGCCCAGCTGCTGGACTAACGGGCTGAAGACAGTTCAATGTAAAACACACGCATACTGGCCCACACACACACACATGTTAATTTAAAATCATACATACATATATTTGTATGTACATATGTGTGTACATATGTATGCATAATGTTTATCAACGTAGCGGCAATGGACAATAATAATTTTTTATGTTTCCTATTGTGCATGCACACGCACTTAGAGGCACATTAAGACACACAAATGCAACTAATTGACTTTACTGTTGCTGTCGCTGCACTTTGTTTTATTCAATCTACCTTATCCTGCACTTTACTCAGTCAAAACAGAAAAAAGAGTAAGAGGAGATGAAAACGTAGAGCTCCTTTGTTTGCGTATACCAAACACACACACACGCAGACGGCATACAGACGCATGTACATACGCAGTGAACCCGTTCGAATTAAGTTCTAAATGTACGAAGTAAAAAATAAGTACATATGTATATATAAATAAATAATAACAATATGGACAAGTGCAAAGAAAATTGAAAAGCCAACAATAAATAAACATAAACACACACACACACACACGCACACAGAAACAATAATAAAAAAGCAACGGAGTCGCACGCCCGCTTGGCACCTTTACGACATCGTCAATTTGGCTCCACCGGACCGATCGACCTGCTGCATTACACTCCACTCCGTCCGTCGACTTGAAGCTGCGAAATTTTACTGAAAAATCACTTTCGCCAGACAGGCGCCGTCGCCGTGCAAGCGACTAACACACACACACAAGCAAACATAATTATCTATGTATGTATGTGCCGAAAGCAGCCGCTACAGAATCAGTCAGCGGAGCAACAATGACAATCGAAAGAAGTTATCGGTCCGTTGATATCGAAAGAAGAAAATTCGCACTCTGCACTATCACACACACAATGATGTGTGATGAAATTACATACATACATATGTACGTATGCAAGGCAAATGTAAAACGAACAAATTATCTATCGGTTTCCCTCCTCCATTCCCTTGCTGCAACGAAAGTAGTCGTCACTATTTTAAGCAAAATTCACATTGTTGTGCTATCGAAATGGCAGATTGGCTGACTAACTAGTTGGCTGCTGTTTCCATATAATTTTTTTCTTCAACAAAATCAATTGATAATGTACAATAAAAACACATGCATTTGTGTGCGTGTAGCTATGTACATACATACACATGTTTTCAAACATTACAGGAAATCTTACAACACACATTTATCTGATGTATGGTACGATGAAATGGATGTACATTCATACATGTAAGAGACAGGTAACAATTACCTGAACACAATATACCTTAATTTAAACAATATATGCATGTCTTTGAGAGCTTTGCACGATTGCACTAATTCGCCTTCGCCATATTTTTTGTAGCAAATGGCTTTTGATGTGTCGCAGTTATTGTATATGTATTTGTGTAAACGCGATTGGCTTTTTTTTTTTGTTATTGTTGGTTTGAATTTGGTTTGTGGGAATATATATAAGGTCCAGAGGTGTGTACAGATTTATTTTTATTTTTTTAAAACTAGAATTTAAAGGCTTTAGCCACAATATGCTCCCGAAACTAAGCAATCACGTAGGCGTGTAAAATGTCTCCGGAATTATAATCTATGTACATCGTCTTCCGCGAACGTCTGACGATATTTCTGAAAAGTGTGTCCAAGTGCGTTTAGCAAATAAAATACCATTGCCTCAAAATACCAAACAATATATCGTACGATCTTAGCGAAAACCCTTAATAACTATTAAGATATAGACATAAACTGAATAAAAAATTTAATATGTATTTAATATGCTGTAATTGTTCTTTTAAGATAATTTCGGTCGACATTATAACTAACACAAAATATCGATGTTTAGCAAAATACATCGCATTTATTACCAAATCTTATCGATATTGGGCATTGGAATTTGGTACATCAACATCAGCTGGTGATATATTTTGAACAGTTTTACATATGTACATATATGAATGTTATTTAAATGATGTATTTTTTTTATGTTCAATTACATTTTATTTATTTTTATTTAACAAAAATTACTACTACTTTATAAAAATGTATTTATTTTCTGTTTCCATTAAATTATCATATTTTATTTTTGAGCTTGCTTCCCGTTAGTTTGACTTTCATTAATACTACAGCAATTAGTGTTTATTTTTAATATATATTTTGTTTTTCTTACATATTGGGCGCACATGAATGTAGATAAATCTAATGTGTGTGTGTGGGGAGTTTTGAGTACTTCAAGTCTTTTTTTGTGTTTTCGTTTTTATTTCATTAGATAATATATCCAGGCATATATTCAATGATGAACTTAAAGCACGACGGAATGAAAATTGAATTTTTACACTTCATTAAATTTCTTTAGTTATAGTTTTAAGTTTAAAGTAGCATAATTTAACCCCGCCATTAGCTAGTTCGAACAAAATAATTTAAGATAAAAAAAAAAAAACACTGAACGCTCTTTTTTCATCTACTGTTTTTCTTTTGTTTCTCTTCTTTAACTGTGTACGGGAAATGCTTTGGGCAACAGATCAGAGCCGCCCGCCCGTAAGTCAACTTATGCCCCCTCCGATTGCGTTTCACTACTTCAAAGCTTCGTGCGGATCATCCCCGTAATCCGTCATATTCCCGCCCCACCGATCGCGCCCAATTCATTAAGCGCACAACTTTCCCCCCATTTTCCGGTTTTCACGTTTTCTCTGATTTTCAATTTGTCCTGCGTTCGCTCTCTCTATCTCGCCCCGGTTCCCTCTCAAGCTCTATTCCGTACAGTCTTGCTTTAAAGTTCGCTGTGTGGCGTGTTTGCCTCGACTGTGGGCGTGGCAGTCACCGTCTCCTCCGCCTTCTGACCCTTAGCTGCCTGCTCAGCATTGCCCTCATCCACGCTGTGGAAATTGTTGTTATCGTCGCCGCTGCCACTGCCGCTGCCACTGCCTTGCACCGTCTCCTCAGCTGGGACAGGCTCCTTGGCCTTCTTGTCGGCCTTCACCTTGGGCTTCCAGATCTTCATCTTGTTGGCCATATACTGGACCTCGCGATCCAGTGTGGACATCTTCTTCATCATATCCTGCACGGTCAGGCGAACGTTCGCATTGCGGCTGAGTTTCTTCTGGGCGGCGACTTCGGTCTTCAGCCAGCTGCTCGAGTCTGTGATCACCTTGACGAGCGTATCGATCTCCACCTGCGTGAAGACATCCATATCGGGGTTTGTGTCCTTGGTGAGGTTACGTGCTGTCACCAGGAACTTTTCGGCGCTCTCCAGCATGCCCTTGAAGGACTTGATCGCATCGGGACGCTCCTCGTGCTCCCAGTGGCGACCGAGGAATACATTCGAGAGCTTCTTCAGCTGCTGCAACTTCTCCTCATAGATTTCGGGTGTGCGATTCTCCTCGTCCTCGTACAGCCACTCGGACAGCTTGCTGCACTCGGCCAGCATCTGCTCCTTCTCATCGGCCGTGGCACAGTCCGCATAAGGCTTCTCATCCAGCTTCTGCTGTACCTCGATGATATGCGACTCGAGCGCATTGAATGTGGACTCCAAACGCACGCGCTCCTCCTCCACTTTGTTGATGGCCTGCAGCTTGGTCAATGCATCGTTGTAGCCGCTGCCACTCAAGGGCTGCGTAAACTTCAGCTCTGTCTTGTGGGCCACGGGCGTCTTGATGGTGACCAGCTTGATGGTCTCATTCTTAGCATCTGGCTTGCTCTCATCCCCATTTTTGCTGGGAGCGGAATCGCCGCCATCTCCGCTCTTTTTAGTCTCATCCTCAGACTTGGGTTCGGCTGGCTCCTCGGTGGACTCCTGGTCGTTGGGCGTCGGGGTCTCGCTCTCCTCAGCGGTTCCTTTCTCAGCCTCCTTGGTGAACAGCTTGCTGATGGTGCTGCCCAGTTTGGCCAAGGTGCTATCCTCGTCCAGATCCTCTTCGACCTTTTGCTTCTCGTAAACGTACTCGACACCCGTGCAACGGAAAATGCCCGAATCATCCAAATAGAAGTAGGCCTTGATGCCCTTATTGTCCACCTGATCCTTCTTCGATTTCTCCAGCAGCTCCTTGACCTTATGCAGCTCAACGCGTGTGATATTGAGGCTGCCAATAGCAGCAATATCCTCGGCGCTGTACCGGTCCAAATCTCCATAGTTGACAAAGAATTCAAAGTCGTCCGTGTGCTTGTTGAAGGTGATCACCTTCTTCTGTGGATAGGGATTCATCAGAGCGAAGAGGGCGCGCTTCACTTGCTTCACGGCTGCACCATCGCCCGGATCACGTTCGAAGGACACTTGCAGAGGGAAGATCACCGCATCCTTGACTATGAACTTCTTCACCTTGAAGCCGGTGGACAGATCGGCTGCCTTGTAGACGGCGCCCATTGTGGCTGATTCATCAGCATTCAGATTTTTGCCCAGCTCCTGTTTGATCAGCTGTTTGATCGTCTCCTGGACACGTGGCACACGCGTGCCGCCGCCAAACAGTATCACCTGAGTGATCACATCCAGGGACAGATTCGACGTGGCGAGAGCATCCTCCAATGGTTTCGTGGTGCGTGGCCACAGATCAGCGCACAGTTCCTCGAGTTTCTCGCGGGACACCGCCAGCTTGAAGTCATGATCCTCCAGCAGATTCTCAATCTGAGCGTAATGGTCATTGTTGGCCGACAGGACGTTCTTCAAGCGACCCGCCTCCTTGAACAGTTTGGCCAGTGCCCGTGGACTCTGGGTGACATCAGTCTTGGTCTTCTTTAGCGCATTGAACTCCTTGGCCAGATAGTCGCGCAGACGCAACTGTATCTCCAGACCGCCAAGCGTTCGGTCGTAGCCAACGCCCAGCACCTGGACCACCGGATTGATCTCCTTGGTCTGCTTATCCTTGACCAGCTGATAGCTGACCACCGCAGCGGAGGTCTTGTACGCTCCCATATCGTAGAACAGGAAATATTGTGCCGTCTCATTGATCTCGCCCCGATGGAATACACCATAGTTGAGCGCCACGGCCGCATAGTCGTTGATCAGCTGCAGCACCTTCAGGTTGGCCAATTGTGCAGCGACCAGCAAAGCCTCCCGCTCCGCCTGGCCAAAATAGCCGGGCACGGTTAGCACGCACTCCGTGATCGATTGCTGTGTGGATTCCTGTGCGTATTCCTTGGCCTTGCCCAGCAGCTGGGCAATCAGCTCCTCCACGCTGAACTCCTCGGTGTCGCTCTTCCTGAACACCACCGTATTGCGCTCCTTGTCGCCTACGATGTTGTAGTACGGAAAGCGTTCCCTGTAAATGTGCAAAGTTATAAGAAAATGAAATTCACACAGAGCTAATAGAGCCCGAAGCTGGAGAAGAATATTTTTCAAATAATTAATTTCATTAATAATAGATGAAATATTTGTTACGCCCCTCTTTAAATTATTTATTTATTTTTTTATTATTTTATATTTAAGCAACGTAAATAATGAGTAAAAGTCTTCTACTCTGCAGCGTGCATGTGTTCATGATTTTCTAGAAATTACTATAGAAATTCCAATTGACTGATTTATAACGATTTTCCTCCACTTACTTTTACGTTACAGTTCAATGTTAGTCTTTGAAGATTTATTTGAAATTTCGCTGTGCTAGCAGCTGTTAACATCAAACGTTTACAGTTTGCTAACATGACGTGGCCCACACATGCACACATATCGAGCGTGTGTGAGAGAGAAAGAGAGAGAGAGGGGTAAACTCACCTATATAGATCAACAATAGGATTATCAATGGTCTTGCCTAGCAAATCCAATAAGTAGCCATATGCGGCCGAGGGCTCGCGTATTCCAATCGTCTGGGCATCCTCGCCAATGGTGCGCGTATTATCGCGGAAGGCGATGATGGCCGGCGTTTTGCGCTTGGACTCACGATTCAAGGCGATCTCCATTGGTACGCCCGGCGACACGACGCCCACTTTCATCCACTCGTTGCCGAGATCCACAGACATGACGGCGGCCCCCTGGCTGCCGGTCAAATGAAATGCCATGATACACAAGCAGGCGAAGAACATGGACAGCGAAAGGCTGCCGCCGGCTGCCAACGAGCTCAGCCTTTGGTTGACCATTATAATGCAGACTCTCTGTAAACGAAAAAAAAAAGAATACATATATCCATATATATACATGTATATACAGAATATATATATATATAAGTGTCAGTTGGGCACGAGTGCAATAACCTCTTCTCGCCTTTATTTTAATATTCGTTTTCATTTTACTTTTTTTTTGCCAACGCAAGCAGCAGCTGTTAAGCCCACCCCGTGAACTTACGTTTTGATTTACTGTTTCGGTTTGCTTATTCCTGGTTTGCGGCGAATGCCTGCAGCGAATGTTGTAGAATATGGTGATCCGTTGTTAACGTTTTATTTCAACAAAAGCTTGCCAATTAATACAAAAACTCGCTAGCCGAGCTAAGTTAGCCGCCGATGTTCAGGTGTTAGGGGGCTAACGCTGAAGAAGAAGAAATCGTTGACGTGTTGATTTGGAAGTGAACGCCAGACTTCGATAATTCAGAGCAAATTATCGATACATTTATATGCACAGCTGACTTGCTGTATGAAATAAATGTCGACAGATGGCGCGAAGTAACATTGAGCACAAATGTTAACTAACATGGGGAAAGCTTTATTCTCTGTAATTTGCTTTGAAATTTCCCGCCTTAACTACATATGCATATATATGCATATATATATATATATGCATATATATATATTTATTTATTTTGTTTTATTTTTGATCTATGTTAGCATATTTAATTGTTTATGCCACATGCCAGACCTGCTGGTTAATTCAGCAAATATTGCAACCACTACAATTATGCGACCCACATAGCCTCCACTTGCTGACCATTGTTAAAATGCATTTTGTTACCATATACCCTATAAATGACGACAAATAAAAGCTGATTAATTTTGACATGATATACATACATATATCGACTTGATGTCTTGCTTACGGTAATGCAACACCCGTTGGCCCTTTCAGTCAGTTCCAGTTAAGTGTATCTGCCCGTCTCATACACGCAATCTAGAACAGACTTGACATACATAAGTACATAGGTACATAACTTGGTTGGTTCGAGCAGCAATTTCCCTTGCGAAACGTCTTTCGGTTTTTTGCTGATCTGGATTTTCCGAGCTCATAAAAGAATTTGCCAACCGTATTGAGTTGATCATAGCAAAGCAGATCGACTGCGACGAGCATGCACGGAGCGCACCTGTTAACGTTTTTGGCCATCAGCTGCCTCGCGGCAGTGGCTACATCGGAGTACCTGGCGGCTAGCAATGAACAGCTGGAGGACTTCAACATCCCGGAGGACAGCGTAGACGAACGCTTCTCGCGCTCATCGCTGGGCATTCCGCAGCAGGCTTACGGGCCGCCAATTGTCTACAGCTCCGGATCCAGCTATCAATCAAGCTCAGCGCCTGCTGCTCCTAGCTATTCAGCACCAAAAGCTCCCGCTGCTCCAAGCTACTCAGCACCATCCGCTCCAAGTTATTCCGCACCAGCCGCTCCAAGTTATTCAGCACCGGCTGCCCCAAGCTATTCAGCTCCAGCTGCTCCAAGTTATTCAGCACCGGCTGCCCCAAGCTATTCACCTCCAGCTTCTTCAAGTTATTCAGCACCAAAAGCTCCCGCTGCTCCTAGCTACTCAGCACCAGCCGCTCCAAGCTATTCAGCTCCAGCTGCTCCAAGTTATTCAGCACCAGCCGCTCCAAGTTATTCAGCTCCGGCTGCTCCAACTTATTCAGCACCAAAAGCTCCCGTGTATTCAGCTCCAGCTGCTCCAAGTTATTCAGCACCAGCCGCTCCAAGTTATTCAGCTCCAGCTGCTCCCAGCTACTCAGCTCCAGCTGCTCCAAGTTATTCAGCACCAGCCGCTCCAAGTTATTCAGCACCAGCCGCTCCAAGTTATTCAGCTCCAGCTGCTCCAAGTTATTCAGCTCCGGCTGCTCCAACTTATTCAGCGCCCAAGGCTCCCGTGTATTCAGCTCCAGCCGCTCCAAGTTATTCAGCACCAGCTGCTCCAAGTTATTCAGCTCCAGCTGCTCCAAGTTATTCAGCACCAGCTGCTCCAAGTTATTCAGCACCAGCTGCACCAAGTTATTCAGCACCCAAGGCTCCCGTGTATTCAGCTCCCGCTGCTTCCAGCTACTCAGCACCAGCCGCTCCAAGTTATTCCGCACCGGCTGCCCCAAGCTATTCAGCTCCCGCTGCACCAAGTTATTCAGCACCAAAAGCTCCCGTATATTCAGCTCCCGCTGCACCAAGTTATTCAGCTCCTGCTGCTTCTGTCTATTCTAAGCCTGCATCGCCAAAAGCTCCTCCGTCTGCTGCATATACAGCATCAACATCGTCTGGCTACTCAGCACGTATGCAGAATCCCACATTGGCGTCAGCGCATAATGCGGGCTACGGACAAGGATCAGGTGGCTACGGCGGATCTGCAATTCCTGCACCGCCTTGCCCGACCAACTATCTGTTCAGCTGCAGAAGTGTCCTAGCGCCTGCCCCTTGCAGCCAAGGCGCAGCATATTAGGCAATGAAGTTGACCATTTGAGAAATGAAATAAATGACCGAAAAGTAAATATTTGCAAACTATCATTATTATTAATATTATAATATTATATGCTATTATTACTTATGCTGCTTAGGATAAGAGCATAAATAATGCAATAATTTCTATGAGCTAAAGCTTTCTTAACAGCTTTTGTGCAGAGTTTACATGCACACAGACACAACATACCTCCCTCCCTCGCTCTCCCACTCGAACGGAGTGCAACATAGGTCGGCAGCCTGCAGTCGCTCTCTTCGGCTTATGTTGCGGCGCCGATACAATTGCAGAGCGTCATTTCGGGTCGCTGCAGTCGTGTTGGCTGGCACTGACATAGCTAACAGTTTACTTAACGCTAAAGCGGGCGCACGCTCTCTCTCTCTCTCTCTCTCACTTGCTCGTGCCATGCGGTTAGTGTTATCTCTTTATTTGCACTCAACAGCTTATTCGATGTACGGACGAGCACGGCAGACGATGGCATGTAGCTCTCTTGTGTGTGCTCTTTGGCTCTCAGCTGCTTGACGAGATTGCTTCGTCCATAAACAACCCTGGCGAGCTGGTTTTTCAGTTAATATTCTCCATTTGAGTTGGGTGGTTAGTGTTGCTGTTGCTGCTACTGCTACTGTTGCTGTTGCTGCTCCTGTCTGTTGCTTCCAGCAATAACAAAACAGTTGTGTTTTCTTTTTTAATTTGATTACCGTTCCAATGAGCAAAACACTGTCGCATCTGAAGCCAAAGATTGTGTGGGATGAGGAGCACACCGTGAAGCTGATCATGGCATATAAGGCGCAAAATGTTCTGTGGAATCCAGAAAATCGTGGCTTCTTGCATCGCAATGCGCGCTACGATGCCTGGAGAGAGATGGCGACTATTATGAAGCTGACCATACGCGATGTGAAGAGAAAAATGAATTCGCTAATTGCCGTCTACAGATTACAGCATCGCAAAGGAGTACCCAATCCTCGCTGGTGGGCCACTCACATGTCCTTTATGCAGCCGTTCCGAGTAAGCATACTTATATTTAGAATATAAATAAATACATCAAATATTATTAAACAATCAAATATCCTTTCAAGTCACGGAGAAAACGTAAGAAAAAGGTAGAAACGCAACACAAATTAACCATTTTGATACTTTTTCACCGCACGAGAGTCAAGCATATGTGGCAGAAGAACGTAACACAAAACAAAGCGCGTGAGATAGTTGCGCTCTGTGAGCGTAAGCGTGGCAAACGAAAGAGCGCGATTCAAAAGTTGTACACGATCGGCGGTCGCATTTGTGTGCAGGGCTGCCAATTTAGCTATTTTTCCGTCAGATCTGGCGTTTTGGAAACCCAAAACAACGGGACAAAAAGTTCAAATTGGTATGATTTGCAGGTAAAATACAAATGTCTGGCCGGAAAGAAAATATATAACGAAGGTGATTTGCGCCTTGATTATATCAATTATATCAATTGCCAATCTAGCTATTTCTGGCGTTTTTCATTCACTGATCTTCCGGGCTGAGAGCCTCAAGAGTTGGCAGCACTGTCTGCGTGTGAGAGAGCGAAGCTCTTTTCACTGTAGTCTGTGTGTTTGTTTATATTGGTATGTCAATATGCTGACAAATGTTCAAAAACCGTTAATTAGTAAATGCTTATGCACCAAGGGGTTCGATATTGATATCAATTAAATACCGATATACATACATACATATGTATGTTTGTTGGTCTTCTCTAAGCTTCTTATAAGAGAATGCAATTGCTGATTGGCAAATGTAGTACGCACGCATATACGCATATCTATGTACATATGTATGTACATGCATTACAGTATAAATATGTATGTATGTATGCGTGTGCGTGTCTTGTGTAAATAAGAAATGCGTGTGATACATGTAAATAAATGTTTAGCTCAATTACATTGGACAATGGTTCACTGTAAATAGCTCTGACTCGCTCTCTATTTATAAACATTCCTTACGCTTACGCTCTCTTCATTTCGTTACTCTGTTACGCTGTTACGCTCCTTCCTTATGTTAAGTAGTTTAGGCTGGCTTCGTGATAAGATGCTCGGCTCGCATGCGGCCTGACCCGGGTTCCACTCCAGTGTAAATCATCGGCTTTTTTTCATTTATACCACTTCAGAGAGCCACTCAACTATAATTTTATTTTTATATTTTCTTTATAAATAAAAATTGAATAAATGTCTATAAACGAAAGTATCAAGTGGATGGGAAAGCAGATATTTGAATACTTAACTTTGGTTCGTTTCTTTGCAGC
The DNA here is from genome assembly GCA_035045555.1 of Drosophila fulvimacula. Lineage (NCBI taxonomy): Eukaryota > Metazoa > Arthropoda > Insecta > Diptera > Drosophilidae > Drosophila > Drosophila fulvimacula. Next base: position 1,756,482 of record JAWNOX010000110.1, on the reverse strand, counting down.
CAATTAAGAAAATAAAAACTTTAGACCATTCCGAACATAGCGACTATTCCGCGGGCAACGAGCCGTACGACAGCGAACAGGAATTTATATCGGCCAAATCTACACAGCGCCCCTATCAATCGGCGTTCCATGAATTTTGCGCTGTATTCCAGCCGCCAAGAGGTGTGCAGCCGGAGGATCCGGAGCTGGAAATGGAGCCGGAGATGGAACCGGAGCCAGAGCCGGAGCAGCTTGTCAACAGCGCTGCGATACAGCTAAATGTTGATAGTTTCTTGCAGCTGAAGACAGAGCTGGAGGAGAGCGAAGAGGAACAGCAGCAACAGATAAGCGAGAGTCCCACAGAGCAGCAGGAGCAACTGGACGACGACGATATTACGCTCTACGTCAAGTATCTGGAGTGCAAGCTAAAGAGGTATCCCATGAGCACGCGCAATGCCATCCAGTTTGAGTTCAATCGGATTATCTACGAGGCCGATCTGGGACTACACGACAAGATCTGTGTTCCGAAGTTTTCGTGAGTATTGGAATTTCGACTGAGACCCTGAGAACAGTTATCAGAGCATTATCCATTTACAGCTAAAGAGGAACTACGATCTATCTATTCTCAAGACTATGTGCAAAGCAACTGTAATATTTTCTAAGTCCATCAATATATATGTATATGTATATGTATATGTATATGTATATGTATATAAAACGAGGGTAGTTTGACTTGTTTCCTAAATCTATCTGTAGTAAGTGATCTCTGTGTGTTTTCTGTTAACTTTTGCTGTAAGCTCTGCAACTGTTCAGACTGCCCTCGATTCATTTTTAACTTTTTTTGTGATTGTATAACTCAGTTAGTGTTTCATATATATGATAGAACGTGTATTTAATATGCCTAAAATGTAATTAATGTGCAATTGCAGTTTCCCCATTATAAAATATATATTATAAATTGTGTGTATATTGCAAAATATATAGTTGTGTCCAATTGTGGAATTACGATTATTTTCATTGAAATATATATCTAAGTGAAGCATGGCAGGAAGTAAGGCAAATGCAGCAACTCTATACTCCATGAGCTAATGAGAATCGCAGAGAGCGGCACCGCTTAACAAGCTACTTTTCTGTGCATTGCCTAAAATGATTAGACATCTAATTGGGCAAGCACACATACATATAAGCATACATCTGGACCTGCATGCTCTACATGTTCTTGGTCCAGCCAGTCAAAAATTCCACTAAACTTCAATGCTTCAATCCAAGTTCCCCCAAGGATTTACGTATATGTATATATCTTTGTTAAGTAAGTTTTTTCTGTGCTGGTCAAAATATCCGAGATATTCACAAAGATGAATAAAACGTAGTTTAAGAGGAAAGAAGTTTTAGGGCTACAGCTCGAATGATGTAGAAAATATTTAACAGTTATGAAAATATTTGACATGAGTGCTTAGTGATATGTATATAGATAAGGATGTGTAGATACATACATACATACATACATATGTACAAAAGATAAAAAAGAAGAACAAACAATTGTATGAAATATACATTTTTTGATTTTCATTTTTTGATTTTCCCTCATTAGAATTAGCTCACCTGTTCCTTTGAAATTTGCCACCTGTAAAATTACGCCAAAAACAAAACGCTCGGATCTTCTTCTTCTTTTTTTTTTGTGGTTTGTTTACTTATCAATTTTATTTTTGCAAATGTTTTCATGTCGTTTTACTAAGAATTATCACACTAAAAAGCAACTCATAATAAATCGTACAATTCTATATATATGTATATATACATATATGTGTATATATGTATTGGGTGTATATTGTATGCATGTTGTATATATAGTAGTATATATATTTACATATATATCTATATATATATATTAATTTTTATTTGTTGTGTCTCGTTCTTTGTTTCGTTTTTAATTTTTTTTTTTATTTTACTTAAATTTAATTTTATTTTATTTAATTTTTTTTCGTGTTTTTTTTTGTTTTTTTGTTTGTTTTACAAAGTTTTTTCTTTATGACTAATTTTATTAAGTTTTTATTTTTGTTGTTCATTATTCTCCTTGTGTTTGCGGTCTATATATTTCATTAAAAAGCACTTATGTATTCTTAACTAACGATCGTTATGTATGTATGTATGTATGCAAGTATATACATACACATATATATATATATATATATATATATATATATAGTCATGTATATATATATACATGTATGTAAGCGGATACTTAAAACAAATATTAGTGAAAACCCTAAATAAAATAAGACGTAAAAATATTTGCGGTTTTAAAATGATCGTTTATCGATTGGCATTTATCGATACATTGCTCTTCTCTATATATCCTTAACTCTTGCGATCATTATATGTTTCTACTTAATATAACTCAAGTAAATCTACGCAGAGAATATGTCAAAAAACTGGTCCATAGATTAAGAGGTATTATTTATATATATATATATATATATATATATATATATATATATATATATATATATATATATATAGAGGAATGTATATATATGTGTGTATGAGTGTTAAATATATGTTTCAATATCAAATCAAATCAAACGAACAGGAAAATCTAAAGAAAACCTACAAAGCAGGAAGAAACTTATATGGAAGTTTTTCTTTTGTTTTCTGTATGATATTGGTAGACATAGCTATTGACGGTACGATAGCTGGAGCTCGAAACCGGATGCAGTTAGAGGTGCTGCACTCAGGAATACCCTGTAATTGAAGACTTGCAAGATTCTTCCTGGATAAGACTGGCAGACAGAGGGAGACAGGGAGAGAGAGAGAGGAAGAGAGAGAGAACCGTAGCAACCCTTTGCTAACATTTCCTACTTTACAGGGTATGCATTTATTCTTATTTTCATTTTATTTTATTCATTTTTTTTTTGTTGTTGTTTATTCCGCTCGTAATTTAGTTGTTAATGGGTTCAAGCTCATCGAGTCGTTGAACGCCTGCGCCAATGGCCACAAAATCGGCGATATGCCAAGCCCATGAACCTTCCTCCCAGCCTCCACCAACCCCTGCTCAGCCTCTGCTCGGCTCCATTCAGCAGCTATTCAACAAATATTTAGTTGAGCTTTGAAATTTTCCAAAATTTGACATTCAAAATAGCAAAATGCAGTCAATGGAACAGTTGCTCCCTCTCTACTCTCCTCCTCTCTCTCTCTCTCTCTCTCTCCCTCTCTCTGCAGATCTATTTGTTTCGTTGCCTTTGTTGACCCCCAAATTGCGACATGACCCTGAGGTGGGTCGCAGCAAAAGTTCAGCTAAGCAAATCGCCCCGAAACACAAAACAAAACAAGCCAACAAAATAAGAGTCTATATATCTTAACCAATTTGGATGATCTCATGGTACGAGCTGGCGCACAAGGTTGCTTGGCCGAGCACTGCTCACGCGTGCACTTATGGAGCTTGCTCCATTGGGAAATTTCCATAGCTCAAAGACCCAAGATGAACTGCAAACGTGTCAGCTATGAAGTGGAGTGGAAAGTGTATCGATAACTCGATAAATCGATAGCTTTTATTACATTACATACACGAAAATTTAATTATGTTGGTCTAATTGAATATGTGCATACATACATATATCGATAAGTCGCTTAATCGATAACACGCTATATGATGACTTCATAACTGATTTGTGGCGGCTTGGTTGTCAAATATATATGTACATATATGTCTACATATGTACGGATATATCGATTAATCGATAACAAATTGACTATGTTGACCGATAGCAAATATCGATACACATATCTTTCAAACTAGCGTTTGGTAAATGACACATTTAAGTATATTAAAGTATGGGCATTTATCGATAATCGATTACTAAATATATTTGTCGAAAATCGACATTTGACTATCTTTTATTAATCTGCCAACAGTTGCTGTCTGTATGCAATGAAATGGTATGAACGAAATGTATCGATATATATCGATCGGCTTTTTAAGGCATTATACTGGTTTTTGTTTTTATCATTGATTAGATATAACTATATGCTTTGAATTGCAAAGGAAAAATATGAAATCTATAGGTCGATTGCATCTATATCTGCATTCCGGCTCGAGCTGTGAAGCAACAAGATTTCATGAAACGAAAAAGCCAAATATGCAAAAGAAAATAAATGTAAATAAAAAGAATACCATTTTTTAAACATATGTAATTATATATACATATATATGCAAGATACATATATATATATCTATATATAATTTATTTTTGTATCATATGAAATATTAACTAAAATGGAAATAATACAAATAGTCTTATGCACATCTAAAATTTGTCTAGTTAAACTCAAAAAAAAAATAATGATAATAATAATAATAATAATAGTAATAGTAATAGTAATGGTAATAGTAATAATTAATACAATTAAGAAGAAAAAAAACAGTTTTCAGTGGAAACTTAAGGCTAAATGTTTTGTGTTTTTCAGATGTTAACAATATGGGGTTTACTTAAGACTAAGCGCTCGCATTTTTTATATATTTTTTCATTTTCTTTTCCTTTTTTTGTGGTTTTTTCTTTCTTTTTTTTTGGCAATTAAAACAATACTAGAAAATAATGTTAATAAATCGTAGATAATGCATATATATATATAAATATATATAGCTATATATATAATGTATTATTATAGATGTATATAACTAGGTCTAGCAAATGGGCTGCTGGAGTTGCTGCCGCATTCTTTGGAACGACGCGCCGCCAAAGTAATTAAACAATATAATTCATTACATTTTAATATTAACTTTGTTGTTGCTTTTTTTCTGTTTTTGTTTTTTTTTTTTTTTATGTATTTTTTTTTCTTTTTTGGCGCTGCAACAGAAAGAAAAAGAAAGAAACGAAAAAAAAAAAGAGAAACGAAAGCTTACGTTGTACGAGAGAAAATGCGTAGTAAAATCAATGAAAGCTGCGAGCGAAAGTTGCAAACTGCAAGAGCTTAAGAGAGCATCAGACGTAAGTTGCTCGCGCGCTCTCCCTTAAGCTGGCGCTCAGCCAAGTGCTGAGCCGCTCACAAAGGCAACTCTTCGAAAACGCAACACTAATACTAAATGCTCTTTACTTAATATTCATAAATATATGCAATACATATGCATATATGTTGCTCTCTAAATATATATATATATGTGTGTGTGTGTGGATGTATGGGTGTATGTGTGTGTGGGAGTGTGTGTTATTCACATGGATCATATGTTTAGTGTGAGTGTATGTAATTTTGTTGTTGTTGGTTTTTGTTTTCATTCTTATTTTCGTTTAACTCTTAAGCAAAAAACTTAAATTTCTATCACAGCCATTTTTATTTTTCGAAGAAAAAAATTGATTCTTTTTGTTGTTATTTTTTGTTTTTTGTTTTTTTGTTTTTTTTTTTTTGTTTTGTTTTGTTTTGTTTGTTTGTGGTTTTTGCCCAATTGCTGTTTAAAAAATGTTACAATACTTATATTTTTCTTGCTTGTTTTGAATGCACTTTTGTTGGTTTGTTTTGTTTGTTGCTTTGTTCCGTCAATATTTTAAAAAATTCTAATTGCACTTTTTTTGTGTATATATTTTTAAATTGCTATTTAATAATCCAAGTTTCAACTTTTCTTGTGCACAGAGTTTTGCTTTTGCTTTTGCTTTTACTTTTGTTGTTCTTTTGTTTTGTTTTTGTTTTTTTTTTTACTTGCTCTCTTTTGAACACAAGGAAATGTGGCAAATTATGAAGAAGAAAAAATATACAAAAAAAAAATGAAACCGTTATCCACGCTCGCCCACAGCCACAGCTAGAGTCACAGTATTGTGACCAGCTCTCAGTTGCTATTTATTTATTTATTTATTTTTTGTTTTTTGCGTATTTTAATCACTGGCTAATTGCAAATATAATTTTGGTATTTTTCAAATCCTTTCTGAATACTTTCGTGGCTCGTGGCGCGGGCGGGCACATAAGACTGTAGCAAAAATGTTTTCTTTTTCCATTCTCTTCGTTTCGATTTTGTTTTGTTTTTTTTTTTTGTCAATTTCTTTTACTGTGACTAGGAGAACGGAATTTGTATATTATTTTTAAATATTAATTTTTTATATATCTGTTTTTTTTTTTTTTTTTTTTTTGTATTTTTCTTTCTCTTTTTTCTAACAAAGCGCAGTAAAAAAAAAACTATACGAAAATTGTTGCGCCTGGGTAAAGCGGCAGGAACTAGTTATTTTGAAGTGAACAAAAATCGGGAATGTGCCTTTGTGGAACCAGTTGGGCGGAACTTGAAATTCGTGCATATTTCGATTTAAGGCTCAGGCGAGTATTATTATCATTATTAAAATTGTGTGTGTGTGTGTGTTTTTTTTTTTTTTTTTGGAATGTGAACTGAGCCCTTGGATCACGCACCATTATGCTCAAGTGGATTTATGTTATCTGTTTTTAGCCCTATTTCATGAGGAGCTGGCACAATTGTACTTAAGGAATTTCTTGTTATTTTCATAGGATATTTAAATTTAAAAAAAAAAATTAAACATATAAAGACAAAACTGACGCCTTACCCTAGGCTTAGAGACTTTCAATGCTCTATCTCTCATATACATATAATATATATGGTATATATGTATGTGTCTGTATATCACTCGGCTACTTGAAAATTTGATATACGATTCTTTTATTTATTTTTTATTATTATTATTATTTTTTTTCTTTTTCTTTTTTTTTTGACTACAAATTCTTTGATTTTTGTTAGAAATATTTGTGTTTCGCACACAAAATGTTATTGAAACAAAAGTTTTTGTACAAATTGCGAGAGAAATATATGTGTTTTTCTTCATTTTCTTGCTTTCTCCTCTTTTCTCCTGTAGGCCAAGTCGCGAGCGACTTGCAGCTGCCCCAACCGAACGAAACGAGCAAAATTCTTCGATAATCGATGACTTATCGATTATAATGCATTCCATTGCGTTTTCACTTCAAAAATTTCTCAGCCTAACTGTAAATCGGGCTTAGTTGTTAGCTTAGTGGCTAAGGCTTATAACTAACGCTAAATATTAAGCCTAAAAAAAACTGTTTGCTCTTTGTCTTGTGTAATTGTAAATGTTTTGCTTTTGCTTTTGCTTTTGCTTTTGCCTTTGCTTTTGCCTTTGCTTTTGCCTTTGCTTTTGCCTTTGCTTTTGCCTTTGCTTTCGCCTTTGCTTTTGCCTTTGCTTTCGCTGTTGCTTTTGTTGGGGTGTTGTTGGGAGGTTGTTGTCAGCATCCCTTACTGATACTTTCATGTCTCCAGCGAGGTGACAACCAGATTGTGAAAGACGCTCGCCGACTCGCTCATCATGGCTGCCTGGCCGCACGAGTCGCTGCCGCTGCTCGGCTGTGTGGGAGTGCCCAGACGCAGTGCATCCATGATGACCTCGAAATCCTTTTGGTTCTGATTCATATCGAAGTCAACCAGCTCCAGATGATCAGCTTGCCCCCCGCCGCCGCCTCCGACACCGTTGCTCAGTTTGGGACGTTTGCCGCCGATGCCGCTTTGTTCGCTTTGGTTGGTGCCGGCGCCGGCGCCGAGTCCCACAACATCCAACGGGCAGTCCTCAATCGCCGAGATGAGCCGTTGCGGCGGTATATAAAACTGTGACAGAGCCTCACGCACCAGACGATCGCTCTCATCCTCGCTGTTGCTGCGCAAACGCTTGCGCGAGGCGGACAGAGCCGCACGCTCCAGCTGCTCGGCGCCCTGGGTTATCTCCGGATCGATTAGTGGCATTGGAGCATTGATGGCGCTTAGCTCACGGTCGAGTATCTCCAGATCGTTGACCAGATTGCTGTTCGATAGATGGCGCTTGCGTGCGGCCACAGCAGCGGTGGCTGCAATCGGGGAGGAGGAGGAGGAGGACGACGAGGATGTGCTGGAGGCATTGGAGTTGGAAGTGGACATTGCTGGGGGTGTGGCACCATGACGCAGCAACTGGGCCGACTGATGATTCTCAATGGAGCAAATGGTGCGTGCGCCGCCGTTGACATCGCCGTAAGACTTGTTGTTGTTGTTGTTTGCGTTGTTGTTGTTGTTGTTGTTGTTGTTCATTGGCTTGGCATCGTCCATGTTGGGCTGGAAGAGGTTCTCACGCGCCAATTCCGTGCTGTTGTTGTTATCGGTTCTATAAGTCGCAGAGAGAGAGGGAGAGAGAGAGAAAGTAAGGGAAAGTTAGTTGAGTTTTTTTTTCTTTTTTGTGAAAAGACATTGGCAAAACGGTATAAAAGGTAAATACGAGAAAAACCTGTGCGACAATCAGACGCACATGCGTGTGTGTGTGTGTGTGTGTGTGTGTCCGTGTGTGTGCAAGTGCGTATTTAGTCAACGATAACAAGCATCGATAACTCTAATTGCCATTAAATTTAATATATATATTTGTGTGTATATATACATATATATATAGTTAAGTTTTACCATAGCATTATAGCATTACCCTATACAGCTTACCTAAATGTTATCGATAACTTGTGTTACAGCAGTTACACACACACACCCACCCATACATATATTTATCGATATTTTCTGCCTAAGTTATGGTTATTTATTTATGTATTACACAGCATTACTCTTACAGTTAATTATTATATCTTTATCTCCCCACGCTGGCGTTATTCATCCATGACGCACCGCATTTCGCAATGTTTAGCAAAATGTTATCGATAACTTGCGATGCAAACATTATTCTCTTATCACATCAAATAATGACTCATCATTAGTTAATTTCAAAAGGTCTCGCAACGCCCAAAAACGGATGTTCGAACCCCACCCAAGGGCCCCACACAGTCTACAGCCGCAACCCCCAGTCCCCAGTCCCAGTCTTATCCCAAAAACTGGAATCGACTGGCAAAAGTGTCAGCGTATATTATATCGATGTCAGTTTTGCAGGCCAGTATGCTGGTCCGTGGGTCGCACATTAATTAACTGGGCCAACTGTGCGCCGCTTGGAGCCAGTTAAAACGGGCTAACGCAAAAGCTGACGGCTGCCGGCTGCCGGCTGGCGGCCAAGTAAATTTCAGCTAATTTCTCTTTCAATAAAAGCAACGGCCGACACGCCCCTCTGCGCCGCCCCATACCAGCCCCCACCTTACGTCGTGTCGTTTAGCCAATATGCCAAAGCGTTTGAAGCAACAACAACAACAACAACAACAACAACAACAACAGCAACAAAATACAAATGTGAATTAAAGCAGCAAAGGCAGGTAGAAGACAAAGCCATCAACAAAAACACAATGAAGAAGAGGCAGCTGAAGAGTGGGACAGCGACTGCGACGCATTAAAATGCGCAGCTGAGCATGTCAATGCTCAACTATTAAAGCAGAAAAGAGCAACAAATACAAATACGAAAACAAACACACACACACACGCACGCACTGAGTAACGGACAAGAATGGCATGGGCAAGGTGCATGGCAGAGAGAGAGAGTGAGAGGGCGGGAGAGTGCGCGAGTGCCTGAGCGCGGGCAGCGGGCAGCGGGCAGCGCCGAGGTGCAGGCGAGTGCGAAAAAAAAAAAATGAAAGCGAAAGTACGTAGGAATCCGCACAAAGAGCAAAGTGAGCGGCACACGAAATACCCTGTTAACTATGAACTGAACAAATATCGATATAGTCAGGGTATACAGGGTATATTACATACACACATCCTTATATATATAGCTCGCTTGCCAAAACTGAACTTACAGGGTATTCTAGATATACAATTTTATTTATTATTTTAATATATACATACATATTATTAATATCACAAATATTTAAATATATGCATACATATAAATTAATATAATAATAATAATAATAATAACTAAGTTAACTCTTAATACCAAGACACCTCTCATCTCCACACACATTTTCCCATACAATTTTCAAGGGTATTAAAACACAACGAAAAAACAACGAAACGCCAAAGAAGCAGCGTTAACAAATCGCGCGCTCCAGAGCTTTGTAGAAACCAAAACCAGAAAGCGTACAACAACAACAACAACAACAACAGTAACAACAATAATAACGGCGCAACGTAACACAAAGAGTGAAAGAGAGCGCATGGTTCCGGGGGAGGAGGTTAGGAACAGTACCAAAGCAGTCGAAAGAGTTAAGTTTATTAGTTTAGTTGTTGCTATTATTGCCTGTTGAATGTGTTACCGTTAACTTGAAATGTTGCTGGGCCCCAAGAGGCGAAGGGGGCGAGAGTGAGGGGGGCACACACACACACACACACACGAAATGGGAGCAACGACAGCGAAGCAGCAGCAGCAGCGGCGGCGGCGACGGCGGCGGCTCACTGACCAAAAATAAGTTGCCAAAAGCAGAGGGCAGAGAGCAGAGCGCAGGCAGCAGCAGCGACTGCAGCAGCTAGCGCCAAGCGCCAGCCAGCGCCAACATTCATTGCACAAGTGACCCCAAAATAAAAGTTGCCAACAGCAAAAAAAAAAAAAAAAAAAAAAAGTTAGCGGGCGCTTTTTATGCTCCGCTGTCATGCTCAAGTGCTTTATCCATCATATTACATAAAGAGCGAGCGAGAGCGAGCGAGAGAGAGAGTGAGTGAGGGGGGGGGGCATGGTAGCCCGCCCTTAGCCACAATCGCATTGCTTTTCAGCTTTAAAATTTTTGTCTGAATTCAAATCAAAGCAATCATAGCGTGAGCGAGGCGGGGGGGGATCGCAAAGCTTTGCTCTTCACTTCAGTATGACGACATCAAAGGCGCTTGGCTCGGCTCGAGAGCTTAACACTCGATTGCGCTTTCGAGTTCTTCTGACAGCAATTAATAGTAATAAAGCTTTTATCAATGTTTTCGGGATGCCATCGCGTTGACATTGAGTAGCTCTACATACTACATACACACAGCATGTGTGTGCGCGAGTGAGTGAGATAGAGAGAGAGAGAGAGAGCGACTCAATCACTTGTAAGCAGCACGCTGTCTGTATGTATGCGCGCACGCCTGTGTCTCTGTGTCTGTGTGTGTGTGTGTGTGTTTGTGCATGGCATGCGACCGATAAGCAAACGGTATTGTCCACTCTGCTTCAATAGCAAACTGACTTGACGTAGCAGAAGGAGAAGGAGAAGGAGAGAGAGAAAGAGAGAGGGGAGTGGGCAACTAAAGCTTTGCTTACTACTTGTTAGCTTCTTTATTTTTTTTTTGTTTTTTTTTGTTTTTCTCTTATCTGTGTTTTCGTTTTGCGCACGTTTTCTCGCTGGTCTGTGGCGGAATATGCCCCATGCTAGGGAGACACAATACTCACACACGCACACAATTCATAGGAAAATTGGGGCATATTAAGCGCTTCACCTGCGTGGCGTGTGCCCGCCCTGGTGCCTGTTTGGCCCGCCCTCCCACTGCACGCCAATCCCCCCCCCCCCTCTCTTCCACTTCTTTGATTATGCTTTTCGAGTTCAAGGCTATTAACTGTCGCGTATTTACAAATTATCAATCATTGCTACGCGTTTATGTGATCCTTATACAAACAGAAACTTCTCGACTAGCAAATACTCTCCATTCCATGATTGAAATGAAGCTTTTTCTTTATAAAGAACTGATTACATACATATCTATGTATGTATGTATATAGACATCTCAATCTGCATTCACACACACACACCACACGCGCACACTCGCACACAACTTAATTATATACATTTTTAATGAGTACAGGGTATATACACATATGCAATGCACAAGTGGAGCACAAGCGACAACGGCAAAGCAACGCAGTCTAAAAATGTTAAATAAAAAATGTCACACAATCGAACAAGTGCAAAAAAAAAGAAGAAAAAACAGAGAGAGAGATAGAGAGAGCGAGGAAGGGGAACAAACGACGCGTCTACAGGCAAATGACGCTATAACGGTAGAGCCGCGGGGCGCAGCGCAACGCAACGCAACGCAACGTAAAGTCGCAAATGTAGGACGACGCGCATTCGTTGGTGCGCTGCAGGGGTCGGTAGCATCGAGCCGCAGGAGGCGGCGTATGTCACAGACAACTTCATTCGAAGCGAAGGGCGCGGCGAGGTGACGTGAAGTGAAGTGGGATGAGGCGAGGCGAGTACAGAGTGAATACCCCACACCGCACACCCCACACCCCACACCTCACCTCGCACACATATTCACCACACACTCATACACATAGTATTTCCCCTTCACCACACCACCGCCGCCGCCGACGCCCTCATTGTCGCACACTTTACTGTTTGTTGCTCCGTTTCGCTTCGTGTGATTTGCTGAGGCCATGCAAATTGAATTTAAAGTGATTTTAAAGAGCGAATTCGCTGCGGTTGCCCCTTTAACTTCGACTACTAGCTAGCCTCTCTCTCTCTCTCTCTCTCTCTCACTCACTTATTGCTTATCAGCGGTTATTTGTTAATATATTTCTGTGTCTGTATGTGCACATTGATAAGCAATTACAACAAATAGCAACAACTATGCGAAAATGCAAAGCGCGCGCGTGTGTCGTCAGCTGAAAACAAATACTTAAGAATGTTCACAAGAATTTATGTATAATCAATGATTGGATTGTGAATAATCGGTCAGTTATATGTATGTATGTATGTATGTATGTAAGCATACAAATATGTATATTTATGTATGTGGAACATATAATTCAGCAGAGCTTAACATTCCTTAATCTACAGGCAGTTCTCAGAAGTCAATTGCAGTGATGTGACACATACATACATGATATATATAGATATATATATATGATATATATATATATATATATATATATTTATATATTTATGTAAATATGCATTTATATATTTATGTACTCATCAATATATAAAGATATATATATATATATATACATATGTATGTACTTCACTCTCACAAACAATTTAAAAAATAAATAAAAAACAATTACCCCTCCCCTCCCCCGCCCGCCAACCCTGTCAATTCTAATTGTATAATCTAATTGTTGTTGAATCTAGATGCTTTCAAATGTGCGCCCAGCAGACAAACGAATGCAAATGGCACACGCCCTACGCCTCTGCATCTATGGGTCTCTCTGTGTGAGTGAGTGTTTGTAAAGTAGGCAATCGCAGCTTGTGGTGCAATCGTTACCGAATAGATGAGATGCGCAACAAAAGCACCAGCAGGCAGGCACAATAACAACAACAACAACAACAACAACAACAACCAGCATCAGACACAACGACAGCGACAGCGACAGCAGCAATAGAAACAACAGACAATATAACAGAAAACTATAAAAACGTCGTCGCAGTCGCGAATTATTACGACGCCGCAAAATGGGGCGGTGGGTTACAAAATGTGTGCAAAGAGCAATGCGAACAGAGACGAACGAAACGAACGAACGCTGCTCGAGCGAGCAGACGAACGCATAAGGCGAGGAAGCACGAGCGCCTCTCTTAGCACGCTAGCTCCTTCTCTCTTTCCCTCTCTCTCTCTCTCTCTCTTGCTCTATCTCACTGGCTGCATTTGAGTTTGTAGCAAAGGCGCGCGAGGCTAGCAAAGGGGGTGTGTTTAGCGGCGACAGATGCGGTAAGCAATTGAATAAGCGTTTACTGTTTTAAATACGTTTTACAACAACAACAAATACTGCGAACAACTATTTGTAATGGATAGCAAAATGCTTGCTGTCTTTTTGATAAGAATAATAAGAAATCACATTACTATATGTATATTATACATATATATACATAGATACATACATACATATATACATATGTATATACATAAGCACACAAACATTTACACATTTTGTCATTTTCTTCAACAAATTTCTCCAATACGATTATTTTTTTCTCTCTTTTAATTAAATTATCGATTGCTGCATGGCAACTTCAAAGTAATAAGCGCATAGGCACATGTACATATATGTATATGTATGTAACATGCATAAATATACATACGTACATACGTACATACCTATGCAAGCGTCTCACTGGAGAAAACATGTCAAACAAAGCAAAACGAAGCAAAACGGAAACGCAGCACACGAAACGGCAGCGACAGCGGCAGCAGCAGCAACGACGTCAACGTCAACGTCACGCCAGCAGCAGCAGCAGCAGCGACCAACTCTATGCCAAGAAAGAAGCGAATCAAAAGCCAAAAGGAAAAACTGAGATTGCGATGAATTAAGTTTTTGGCTGCGCGCAAAAATCAACAGCAAAAAGAGTTTCAAATGTGTGTGTGTGTGTGTGTGTGTGTGTGTGTGTAGTAACGGCATTTTATTTGTTTTCACTCCTTGCAGCAGGCGCGCTGAAGCAAGTGAAGCAAAGAGGAAGCGCGCAACAACTACAGCAAAATGAAAGCCAAAGGCGGCGGCGCGATGTCCAACGCAACGCACTAGATGATGATAGATGACAATTGTTGTTGCTGTGGCGCACGAGCTATCCAAAAGGGAGAAGCGAAAATTGAAGTTGCTACACCATAATCTTGACACGCGTACGTAGGCAGAAGGCAATAGCAAATACACAACGTAACAATGCTAACAGTAAAGCAAAAGCAAAAAAAAAAGCCAAAACAAAACAAAAAAACAAAAAATAATACAACTTCATAAACTCGACGACTCTGCTGCTCAGCAAAACAAAAGAAATACACGAAAATCATCAAAATCAACAATAACAACAGTTATTATTCTGTACAGCGCACAGTGGGCCAAACCGCAAAGTAAATAAACATAAACCCAGCTGCATGACATTAAGCTAATAATATAAACAAATAACTATACATTTCTAAACATTGTTTAAATTCTATAATCTCGATAGACTATCGATATGCATAGTGTATATATATATATATATATATATATATATATATATATATATATATATATATATATATATATATATATATATATATATATATATATATATATATATTATATTGCAGCTCGCACATAGCTGCCGAAAACACATCCATAGCAACCACTTCAGACAGGCCGTCTATTCCTGCAGGGCAGTCGAAGCCTTGAGCGAGCGTCTGAGCAGCCGAAAAGAAAGGCGACGATAGCCATAGCTGTTAATGATCACCAACACAAACATAGGCAATAGTCAATTGCGCTCAATTATTGAAAAACGCATTTCAAGTTCAGCTTCGTTTTTTTTTTTATTTTAGTTGAAATTCTTTCGTCATATTGTATTTTGTGATTTTTTAATAACTGTTTGAACGCTGCATGGCTAAAAATAATTATACGCACGCACACACACACACACACACATTAACATACTAATGCATATGTGTGTGTGTTTGCAAAGTCTGAAGGTTTTGGTTGCGCTGGCTTTGGCTTGTGGTATTGCGTGTGTGTGTGTGTGTGTATTTATATGTGTATGTATGTATGTATGTATGTATGTATGTATATGTATATAGAGACTCTAGAGGTGCACTAACAACAACAACATTGCTATCATCGCAGTCGCTACTCTCAGTTGCTGCTGCTGCTGTTATGGTTGCTTTTTGTTGCAAGTGGAACGTGATTATTTCAACGAGCGCAACGTTTTTTAGCACACACACACACACAGACACGACACTCTCTATGCATGTGTTTGTGTGTGTGTGTATTTCTACAGCTCTTGCTTTGATTTCTTTTGGTTTTTTGTGCTGGTGCTGCTGCGACTGCTGCTGCTCGCGCTATCTGCCGAAGGTTGTTTCCCGCTGTATTTGGGTGCGCGCGTGTTGTTGTTGTTGTGTTTTAAACGTTTTTGCTTTTCTTTTGTGTGTTTGCTGTTCCTGTCTTTACGAATTTCTGTTGTTTTTTTCGTCTCTTTTGTTTTGCTGATTGACAGCAATAACTTGATTATTGACTATATCGTGCGTTTTGCAATAATTACGTTCGATTAACGATATGTGTGCAAAAAAAAAAAAAACAAAAGTTATCGAATTTGAATTCTTATCGAATACATATGTATACATGTGTGTGTGTGCCACTTAATACCCTGTAATTATGCGTAATACCTAAGCTGTTGAACAGGCAAGCAGCATACATCATATTGATGTATGTATGTATGCATCAATACACACACATATGCACAGAGATACACACATACATCTGCATATCGAACATACTTTACTAGAATATACTTTTGTTGCTGTTATTGCCTCTCATCTTTACTCGCTGCTGCTGCTGCATACACACGCCCTTCTTTACAGAGCCAGACCAAACGGCCAGACGGAAGAGACAGAGAGACCGACAGTCAGACAATTTTAGTTGGCTCGCCTGCCGCTGCTGTATTTTTTCTTCTTCTTCTCTCTCTTTTCTAGTTGCTGCCCGTTTTTCGTTTCGTTTTGTATTTTGTGTCGTTTCTGTTTGCTGTTGTTGTTGTTGTTGTTGTTGTTGTTGTTGTTATTGTTTAATGTCTCTTGAGTATCTGCTTTGGTTTGCTTTGCTTTGCTGTGCTTCGTTTTGCTTTGCGCTTGGCCTGAATGCAACACAACAAAAATAAATAAATAAAAGAAATACTGTGCACGTTCGCTATAATGAACTAATTGTAGTCAAGTTGGTTTTTTTCCGCTACCCCCACCTCCGTTGTTCTCCTCACACACACGCGCTTTCACAAAACATAGAAAACATAGAAATTCCGTTTGGTAAAATTTCATCGTTCGCTTTAACGACAGCTCACTGTCGTCTGTTGTTGTTGTTGTTGTTACTGTTAGCCTGCAGGAAACGACGGCGGCGACTAGTTGCGGTTGGCGCTGACCACAGCCTAAAGACGGAAATATCCTTGTGAACGGCGCGTCATGTTACACACACAGAAAAAAAAGAAAAGACTGACCGAGAGACTTGTTAGAGCGGCGTTGCCACGCAGGCGAATCAAAACAACTGCAGAGGAGCAGCTCCCATAACCTAACATCCATTTCCAATGATCACTTGACAGATGGAGAGAGCGAGAGGGAGAGAGGTGCCTATATAGGCATTTAGAAAACTGTTATACATTTGCATATGTATGTATTAGTAGCACACTTCAACTATTTTGAGTAATCGCCTTATTTCTTACGCTCATCGTCGCCCCCCACTCCACGCCATTCACTAGACACGCACTTTGGCCTTTCGCTAACTGCGAAGGTTGCCCACACGCTCACGCACAAACTTTAAAGGGCAATCGAGTGAACGAACACGCGTGGGCTACACAGCGCGTACCATAGAACAGTGCTGCCAATTTAGCATTTTTACAATTGAAACAAAATATATGTGTATATACATATATAATGTATATAAATAGATATAAATATATATTAAACCTAATTTGATACATATACACATATAAATATATACATATATATTAATTTAATTTCTTTAAGCCTATTTTTTATATACTCTTTCTCAGCTGAGAAAAGAGTATTGCACAGGCGCCATCTTTTTTTCGTTGCTTTTCAAGCAACTTTACTTAGTTTTAGAGTTTTATTTCGCTTTTTAATTGCTTTTCAAGCTACTTTAGCTAGTTTTGGCTTTTTCTCTTTTTTTTTTTCGGCAAAAGCTGGCTGCGCTGGCTGCCTCTCTTACAATTTATAATCACACACACACACATTCATACAAACATATGCAGCTAAGCACACGTATGTATGTATGTATTTGCTTATATATTTAATTTTTCTCGCTTGTTCTACTCACTTTGGCAAATTCTGCAGGTAACGCATCTGCTTCTCGCGTCTCAGCTCATCGGTCAGCCGACAATAGGTGTTATTGATGCAGACGCTGCGACGCAGATTCGACTCGGAGTCCTTGATGCGCTCCAGCTTGTGGGCGCACAGCTGCAGGATGCGTTTGCGCTCCTCGCGCTGGCGCAACTTCGGCGAGATCATTGGCACGCGCGAGCGATGATGATGATAGCCAATGGGGGGTGAGCAGCGCGGCGGTCCAAACATGTCCGAATCATCGTCGCTGCCGCTGCCATTGCCGCCGCCGTTGCCATTCGCTGCATTTGTATTGGTTGGCAAGGTCATTGTGCGATGTGTCTGTATGTGTGTGTGCGTGTGGGCTTGCAACTGTGTGCGTCTGAAACGCATTCAAAGCTTTGCTTAAGTCGCTCTCTTCTTTGAGCTGCGGCTGCTGCTGCTGCGATGCTGCTGCGCTGTTACTGCGCTGCTTCTTCTTCCTCTGGCTTAATAGCTGCTTCCCACTGCACGCAAGGTAAACCGCAAATCGTCGATATGATTTCTTTATTCTTTTCTTGTATTCTGCGTTAATTTCTCACTTTTTAATTTTCTGTTGTGTGAAATGTTCTTGAACAGGCAGAGCAGCGTAGCCTACTGATTTTCCTTCGCCTCCTTCCTTTTCTTCTTTTCTGCAATTACAACACGCGCGTATGTGTGTGTGTGTGTGTGTGTGTTTGTACTGCTCTGCTGGCGTCGCTGCTGCTGCGTGAGATTTCACTTTGCTTTTGCTATTTGTTTTTATTTGTATGCGTGTGTGGCCCGTTATGTTTCGTTAAATTTGCATTAATTCGCACACTTCGTCTTTTGTTTTTATATTTTTCAATAAAATTCAAAATAATCCAGGACTTTTGAATTTTTTGCGAGCACAGAACCCATAAAAAAAATGTCAAAAAAAACAACTGTATTATCTACTATTAATTGTTCAGTGAGGCACACAGTGTTGGCAGCCTTTTTTATATATTTAATTATGTTAAGTATTTGTTTTTTTTTTTATTTTTGGATTTAGTTTCTTTGAACACGCGGCTTATTTAGGCGGTGGGCAGTGCAAGTGCAGTTTGGAGGGCTAAAGGGGGACGACGCACTAAAGATTGAAAGAGAGCGAGCGAGAGGCACAAAAGTCTTTTTAATAATTTTTCAAATTGTTGTTTTAATTAAATGTCTTTGTTTTTCTTTTTAATTTTTGAAAATTGTAGGCGCCTGTTGAGGTTGCGTGAATGAATAAAAGTTATAGAGTGTAAGAGAGAGAGAGAGAGCGCGCGGAACGTGTAAGTTGGGGAGCGCGTGGTTTTTGTTGTTGCGTTACTTGAGTTACTAGGCCGAACTTTGCCGCTGCCGCTTGCACGTCCGCACAGTTCTCGCGTTCGATGTGAACTGAAAATTGAATGAATGAAGCGCACGGGCTTTAGCTCTGGCATCAGCAGCAAAGGCAGCGACAGCGGCAGAAGCAGAGACAGAGGCAGCGGCTGTTTTGTTTGCCTGCTAGCGACGACGTTGTCGTCGGCAGCGCACACAGATGTTCATGCTACTTCGGCATCGCAGCCGCACGTACAAACGGAAGTAGCAGCAAGCAGAGACGTCGTCGGCTAACCTCAGCTGAGCCGAGCCGAGCCGAGCAAAGTTGAGCAGAGCAGTAGCGCCAGCCTAAGAGCGTAAAGAGAGCAACATAAAGAGCACAGTGCATGGCGTACGTGCGTGCTGTGCTCTATATATATATGTGTGTGTACGAGTGTTGGTGTGATATGCAAGATTTTGGCATTGCCTCTCTATGTGTGTGTATGTGTGTGTGTGTGTGTGTGTGTGGGGGGGGCATTTTCTTAGCGTGTTTTGTTGTTTGTCTGCTGGTTGCCGCTGCTGCTGCTGCCATTTGTAACGGAAGCGAAACGCAAACACACGCGCCGCTGGCTCCAACAGCCAGGGCAAAGGGCGACGGGTGGGCGAAAAGTTGGCAAAAAAAATGTTTAAGAGCCTCTTGTGTTGTCTTTTGTCGCCTGTCGCTACGACGGCGGCAGCGGCAGCGGCAGTGGCAATGGCAGCGGCAGCGGCAGCTTGGCACGCGCTGCGGCCAATGAGCATAAATTTTATAGTTTCCTTTTTGCATGCACACACACACATATATATATATATAGATAGATGTTTGCATTACTTCATCTCTTGTTTTTTTTGTTTTTATTATGTAAAAAGTGACTGGCCTTAAGCGACAGACGCCACAGACCGTTAGCAGCAGCATTTATTAAGTTGCCAGTCAGGCGCATGACAAATGGCGGCGACGCTATCAATATAAATTCTTTATTTATTTTTTTTTTATTTTTTTTTTTTGGCCAATTGCAAATGCAAATTCAAATGCTTGCAAACTGTTCCCAATATGCAACTTGCACGTGTGTGTGTGTGTGTGTGTGTGTGAAAAAAAACTTGAGGTCACTTTTGGTACTCTCTTAATTTATGCCCATGCATGTATGCATGTGTGTGTGTGCGTGTGTGTGTGTAGCCAGACCATGCACGTCAAGCGTAATCTCTTACATGCACACACACACACACACACACGCGCGCGCGCTCGCTCGCGCTTGTAGAGAGCGTCTTGTTGATCATTATTATGATTATTAAAGTCGCTACTTGTTGTTGTTGTTGTTGTTGTTATTTGCTTGTTATTAATTGCCGCTGCGTTGGCTTCTAATTCTTTGAAACAATTTTTTATTCTGCCAAAAAGCAAAACAAAAACACAAAATGGAATCCAGCGATAAAAAAAAAAATGCAAAATAAAATAACATTTTCCAGCTAAGCGTCATGACTCAAAAAATGTGTTTAACTGTGAAATGAGTGTGGGCAGCGCAATGCAGAAGAAGCCCAAAGTAGAGAAATAACTGTATCCTAAAAAACGCACACACAAATTACAGCCACGGCCAATTTATATGTATGTATGTATGTATGTGTATGTATGTATTTACTTAACCTAGAAGATTTTCCTTTGGCGAGCATAAAAAAAAATTATATATAAGAAACAAAAACAAAAAGCAACAAAAAACTGTGAACTAACCTCATTTCGTTTTTATTATGATGAGGAACACAGCGAAAAAGCGAGAGACAGAGAGACAGAGAGAGTGAGAGAGAGAGGCAGGGAGAGATGTATGGCAATTGTTTTTGTTTTTGTTTTTGTTTTTGTTTTCCTCGACCTTGCAGGCGTGTGTATTTATTATCTATATAACTCAAACTTTTACTTGCTATGCACGCAAACATACACACACGCTGATGAATAACTGTTTATTTGCCAAAGTAATCATCATTGGAGTGCTACAAATGAACTGATTCGCTTTTAGTTCAATGTCAAATACACACACACACACACACACGCACGCACGCATATGCATATGTGTCTATGGGCACATCCTTTAGCATTGCATTGCATTGACCTTTGGCGGCCTTCGCTTTGGCTGCTGCTGCTGCTGCTGATAGCTATCTCGCTCGCACCGCTGGCGTACGGCATTCTGTAAAGATAAATTCAAATTACGTAATTAAGCAGGCCTAACAATTAAGTATTTATTGCTTTCAATTTGCTGCACGATAAGCCCAAAAAATACAAAACACAAAAAATCGTAGCGCACACACACACACACGCAAGCAGATGCGGCTGACGCACGCCGAGCTGCCAGCAGCAGAAGCAACGACGGCAGCGGCGACAGCGTCAGCCACTACCTGCGGCGACTGAGCAAAAAGAAATCACCGCGCTTTATTTCAAGATGGTGTTTCGTTTTTATATTGTTTTTTTTTTTTTACATTTGTTTCTTTACTTTTCTGTTATTCGTGTAGGTTCTTTGGCTAGGCTAAAGCAAACGCACAGTAAAAGCCGCCGAAACGAAATCGAAAACGAAACTGCCCGCTGTCAAAGCAAAAACAAAACGCAACAACAATAAGAATAGCAGCAGCAGCAGCAGCAGCAGCAGCGCTGTCCACGCCAACGTCAACGCATATGCAGCAGCCAACGCTGCCGCGACGTCTGCATTTCTCACACAATTTGCCAAAGTCGCGCTAAAGCCAAACAAAAGCACAAATCCCAAACGGCAGACGCGCCGCCCCCATGAACTACTAGGAGCTGCTACATACAGACAAACACAGCTGTGTCTAAGCTATAGCAACAATTTAATTATCAATAACATATTTAAGTTTCGTTTGCCTCGAACGTCCCGCCATTGCCGCTGGCTAACTGTGTCTGTGTTGTGTTTTCTTTTTTTTTGTGTGTTTTGTTTTTTTTTTTTTTTGCGCACTCGCTCTCTTCTGCTGCTGCTTGTCGCACGCTCTTTGCATTTGCCAAAGCAGACACACCAAACGCAGCCACAGTGGGCACTTTTTGCGAAAATAATAAATTTAATTAATTTTATGGCAAATATTTTGCATACAGTATTTTTTACAATTTATTTTGGTATTTGTAGATTTTAGTATTTTCGATTTTTATTTATTGTATATTTTAGTATATTTATTCTATTATCGTTCAATTATTATGATTATTGATTAATTGTCATTTATTTTAGTTTGGCATTTATTATTATTATTCAATTATTATTATTTGTTATAATTAAATATTTCTTGCAGTATTTATCTTAATATTAATTATTATTCAATTATTAGGATTATTTATTATTTATTATTTATTATTTATTATTTATTATTTATTATTTATTATTTATTATTTATTATTTATTATTTATTATTTATTATTTATTAATTATTATTTATTATTTATTATTTATTATTTATTATTTATTATTTATTATTTATTATTTATTATTTATTATTTATTATTTATTATTTATTATTTATTAATTATTATTTATTATTTATTATTTATTATTTATTATTTATTATTTATTATTTATTATTTATTATTTATTATTTATTATTTATTATTTATTATTTATTATTTATTATTCATTATTTAATATTTCTTGTAGTATTTATTATTGTAGTATTTAATATTAATTATTGTTAAATTATTATTATATTGTGTTTCGATCTTCTTTAATCCAACTAAAACTATAAACACAACAACCACACATGCATTCTTACCATTCCACCTAAATGATGTGTGTGTGCGATATCATTAACATTCCATACAAACAGTCCCACTGTGCGCCGTGTGAATGAACGTATAAAAAGTGAGAGCGCGTCGCCGTCGCGCTCATAAACGAAAATCAATGACTCCCAATGCGCGCCGACGACTGTTGAGCGTCGTTTTGCCCCGCAGCGTCGCTGCATGCTCCCCTTTTCCGTTCGAAACCAAACCATACCACACAGCACAGCACCATTGGCTAGCTAGCTAGCTCTATTGTTTGTTGTTGCGGTGGCTTCTTCCTTCGTTCATTTGTTCTTGTTCTTGTGTTGTCGTTGCCGTTGCCGTTGTCGTTGGCGGCCAAAGCAGCGCAGTGATAAATGCGTCAGCGTCAGCAGTTTTGGCTACGGCGTATGTATGTATGCGTGTGTGTGTGTGTGTGTGTTTGTTTGTTTGTGTGCGTGTCCTGTTCTTGTGCATTAAAAATGACTCGTGTTTGGAGCATTGTTGAATTGAGTCTAAGTATTTAAAGTTGATGCTGTTGCTATTGCATACACATACACGCAGACCTTCACACACACACACACACACACACACATACATGCAGAGCGCAGGCCAGTTTTCGTTATTGTTGCTGCTCTGTTGCCATTTTACAACGTCTGCGGGCGCTGCTGCTGCCGTTGGCGTAGACGCTGCTAGCGCTGCCGTAGCTGTCGGTGCTTTTAACTGTGTGCCCTTCACAAAAAAAAGTGGTTGTTGTTGTTGTTGTTGTTGTTGCTATTATTATTATTAGTGTTTGTATGTTTACCTACATTTTATATGTACATACATAATAGCATGCAAGCGTGTGTGTGTGTGTGTGTGTGTGTGTTTACGTATATTATACATAAATTTGTTCATGTTTGCAATACACAGAATCTATTGCAAAGCCAAAAAGGGTAACGTAACGTAACGTAACGTAACGTAACGTAACTGTAATGCGGCCAGCGAAACGGCTGGCGAAAGCATATTCCCAAGCTCCGTCACCCTCTTCATCTCTTACTCTTTCGCCTCTGTCTCTCCGCTTGCCTGTCGCTCTTTTCGCTCTTTGTGTTTATGCTTTCAACATTGATACGTGCCACTTTTCGCCGTCATCAGAGTTACACACACACACACACACGCATACACATATGTAAGGCAGCGGCAGCGGCAGCGGCAGCGGCAGCAGAGGGACACGGACAGCTGGCTAAGTTTGTAATTAATTGCGGCCTTGCCACACACCGAGCAACCAACCAACCGACCGACTGACCGCCCGCCCACCCCCAACGCGTTGTCTGCCCAATGCTGCGACGTGAGAAAGCTGTAGATAAAACGCTTCGCTTGTCCGCCTCGCTGCCGCCGCCGTCGCCGCCGTCGCTGCTGCGGCTGTCATGTTATTTATTTTTATTTATTTTTTTTTTTTTGCTCTTTGTGCGCTTAAAGACCCTGCACAGGGCAAACGCTGTTTTGGGCAGAGAAAGCGCGCTAGTTACAGTTGCAATATAAAGCTTTGACTTGCACATCTAAACCCACCACACCCCAACTCAACCCAACTCAACCCAACTCAACCCAACCCACCACACACAGTCTCTGTGTCACTAATTGAGCAAACAGCTGCTCAAGAGCGCTCTTCGAGCATAGGGCTCGTCGTGATCAGCGACTAATTGCCGAATTAAGCGGCAACTAAATAATAATACTCAAAATGGCCGCACACACACACACACATATGCATCTGCTGCTCTCTTCTCTCTTGACAATGCGACTTACAGTAAAACTTGACGAAATCCTTTAAAATTTTAGCAAAAGTCTTTTGGGCCGCCCGCACATTGCCTTTGCGTTTGCCTTTGCCTTTGCCTTTGCCTACACCTTTTATCTGCTCTTTCTTTTGCACTCACCCCAAATATAAACGTAAAAAAAAAAACCATACGCTGCTGCTGGTGCATATGCTTCAGCTGTCTGGTCTGGTCTGGTCTGGCTTGGCCTGGCCTGCCTGCATGTATTTATGTGCCTGTGTGTGTGTATGTCTGTGCATGTGTGTGCGTGTGCCTGTTTATGCCTGTGCGGCTGCTGCTGCTGCTGCTGCTGCTGCTGCTGCTGTGTTTGCTGTGCTACTCACCTCTCACTCAACTTATCGCATAATCGCGACGCATTGTCAAGACTGAGACAGGCTCTGTGCATGTCTGTATGTATGTATGTATGTGTGTATGTATGTGTATGGGTGTATAATTGCTTTGCTACTGCAGCAGCAATGCAGTCTTTGCTTTACTCACACACACATGTGTAAAACAACTGTTCTTTTGCTATGACACGTTTTCGATTGTGATTTGTTTTGCATTAGCGTCCAAATAAACGTAAGCACACAGCGCCACTGCACTACGTAGAAGACTACGTAATCTTTCTGCAAAACATAAAGAAAACAAATATGAAAAACAAAAAATAAATAAATATGTAAATAAAATGAAAAAAAAAAGAAACAAAATATGGTTCAAGGCATAAAAAGATTTCGTAATCTTAATAAGCAGATGTCAACGCTTTTTGTGTATTTTTGTGTATATATGTATGTATGTATGTATTTGTATTTATTTATATTCGTAATAACTCTTTTTCATATGTAATTACGTATATACAAACACACATAAGCACACGCACACATACATATGTATGTATGCTTGCATTTACAGTAATTTGCATGCTTGTGCTCCCACCTCGACATTCATTCATTTCATTTCATTTCATTTCATTTCACTTTGCATTTGGTCATTACCAAATCCACTTGTATTTTGCTGCTCCAATTGATTCCCAAGTTTGTTTGGCGACAATTCGGAATCATTCCGGCAGCACACACACACACACACACACACACAGATGTGTACACATGTCGAAATGATTTTCATTTTCATTTATTGTGTTATTGCTTTTACTGCCGTTTGCCGTTTGCCGTTGTCGCTGCTCTGCTGCCGTCACCGCTGACGTCGCAGCCACGCTGGCTTCGCGGTCGCTTCTGTTATTGTAATTTGTGTTCGCCGTTTGCGTAGTTTAAACCTGTTGGCTTTAGTTGTTGTTGTTGTTGTTGTTGTTGCTTTTTATGCTGTCGCTTTAGATACCCTCTATAGCAAAATGCTGCAGAGTCTATACATGCATACACACATGTATAACAGTATATATATATATATATATATATATATATATATATATATATATATATATATATATATATATATATATATATATATATATATATATATATATATATATATATATATATATATATATATATATATATATATATATATATATATATATATATATATATATATATATATATATATATGTGTGTGTGTGTACGTATAAACAAAAGAGAAACATTTGTGCAAAACAGCTGTGCGTTGACTAAGCTTTTACTGTACTGCAAGCATATACATGTATGTATTAATATAATATTCACAATATATGTACATATGCATTAACAGTTATCTGCTTAAGTAAAGAGCTTGACATTTATCATAGCATACTTATATGGTTGAGTATGCTTCGGCTTACAGGGTACTTGCCCAGCATGCGAACATGTTTTATTTATTCGATTTACAGCTAAAGTACGAACAAGAGAATAAGGAACTAGCGAAGCTGTCGGAAACGGCTGAAGACGACGCTCGCACACACACACACACACACACGTGCAGAGATGTGACGTCTGTGTGTGGGTTCGACATGGCGTTCAGCTTCCACTTCCACTTCCACTTCCACTGGCTTTGCACATATCGACTATATTTTGTGGGTGCGCACAAATTTGGCGTCGCAATTGATAAGCGCTTGTGACGTCATGGCAGGTGAAGTTTTGCTTTTTTTTTTTTTTTGTGTGTGCTGTTTGATGGGCAGCGCAATGATCAAAAGCCAAAACCGGTTTTAACACGCACATGGGCAAGCAAGCGTTGCCAGACAGCGTAGAAGCATTAACATTAACATAATTATGTTAGGCTTAAGCCTACATATATGTTGTGTGTATGTATGTATGTATGTATGTATGTATCTATGCAGACACTCACATACAAACAATGGCTGCCCATTGGAGCAGAGACAAATTGATTTAATTACATTTGAAATATGTTAACAAGCTGCAGCAACAATAACCACAGCTACATGCATACATACAGCTGTGGCGATAACAAACTAAAAATGCACACGAAATGGAATTTCCGAATATCATAAACAGCTCCGACCGCAACAAGAAGCAACGCTGTCGCTGGCGCTGTCGCTGTCGCTGTCGACGCTAACGTCGCTGCTGACGCGCACGCTAACATTGTGGCCGCTAGCGACGTCAACGCCTATGCCCGAGCGTCGACCTGTATTCGCGCGCGCTTTTTACGTTTGGTTTGTTTGCGGGCCTCTGGCATACAGATGCAGCCCTCTGTGCGTGTGTGTGTGTGTGTGTGTGTGTGTGTGCATACCTGCGCCAGACTAGGCAATTTCTGTGTGCTTGTGTTTGAATGTGCATATGTTGCCATTTAGCTTGGGCCACTGAGACTGACGTTTGTGTGTGTGTGTGTTTTTTTTTTTTAAGTTTTCATTTGCTGCTGCTGCTGCTGCTGGTGTTGTTGTTGTTGTTGTCGTACGAGAGTGTGAAGCGGTAGCGGCAACGTCAACAGCTGGCGGTTATTGGACAGGCCGAATCGGCTTTATGACCATAAAAGCCATAAAAAAGCATGAAGAGCAACAACAACAACAACTCCAAAGCAAGAGAGTGCCAACAACAACAGCCAAGCACTGCGCGCATATTCAGCGAGCAGCAGCAGCAAAGAGAATGTAAGAGCGAAAGAAGATACCGAAGTGAAGAGAGTGAGAGCGGCAGCCGTTCCCAGCGTTGACAATTTTATTCGATTTGCTTGTCTCTGTTGCTGTTGTTGTTGTTGCTTTTGTTTTTGTCTGTTTTTTGTTCTTGTAGCAAAGCCGAAAGGTTGTGGGTGAGCGTATTACGTGCACGGAGGGCGCGGGCATAACGGACAAGGTTGTAAGCATGTGGCGTCGGTTGACGTTGACGTTGACTGCGACTGCGACTGCGACGCTGATGTTAGCGTAGTGCGTATGCCGCTCTGTGTGCGTATGTATGTATGTATGCATGTTGCTGTATTTGTGCGTGCGTGCGTGTGTGTTTATTTTCGAGCTTTTTGCTTGAGTTGTTTTTGGATTTCATTATTTTTTTATTGCCACTTGCGTGTGCTGCCATTTAGCGCATTTAATTTAATAATTAAGTCGCTGATGGAGACGCGCGCGCGCTCTTTAACGCCAACACACATATATATATATATATATATATATATATATATATATATATATATATATATATATATATATATATATATATATATATATATATATATATATATATATATATATATATATATATATATATACAGTAACATGCGTGTGAATGTTGTCTGTGTGTAGCCCCATTCTGGGCGAAGTCCGCATTTTGTTAGCTACTTTGTTTTGCACTGGGCCTGGTAAATGCATGAATGCATGCAAAGAGCCCCGCTAAAGATCACGCTCTCTGCGCGCGAAGGGCTCAGCCAGGGCAACGAGCATATTTAGATTATTTTATATATATATATTTAAAAAATGTAATTAAGACGGTAAATACCGTTTTGCTGTGTTTGGTTTAGCTTGGATGCGTCTCGTACGCAGTGCTGTCGGATCTCGACTAGTCATAAAAAAAAAAATAAAAAATAAATAAAAAAAAGTTCAAACCTGTTTCACAATGCTCGTTAAAAGCTAGAACTGACGGGAAACAGCCAAATTTGCAGCTCTGATCTTTTGTCGACTGCGCTGCTCACTACTGCACTTCGGCAATCTTCGCTCTCTATTTACTTTGAACTTTTTCGTTCAATACTTTGTCCAAACTTAACGAAATTCGATTACTTAAGCACGTGAGATACTCTACTACCCTCCATTAAATTAGATGCAGACAAACATTTTCGTAAACATAGATACAAATAAATAATCGAGTTGTTTACAATTTGTGAATTAGGGCATTCTGGTTATTTAACGCGCTTTGAAAGCTACTCATTGTCGTACAATGGCCTAAATAAAAAAAACCCAAATACACTTTTTTTTTTTTAAGTTACCTTGAAGCAAACACTTTATACACAAGGGGCTAATGCCCGAAATATTGCTGAAGTTTTTTCTGTTTATTTGTTTGTTTTTGTTTTGGTTTTGGTTTTTTTCGGCATGGATGTGACATTGATATAACTGCTGAGTCAAAGCGTTGGGTCATTCGCCTATGCCCAATCTACCGCGACGCAGAGACCTTGCAGGGAGAATAGCAACTGGTTATCGGCTAACCAACATTGGCTATGACACAATCAAAAGTAACTGCATAACAATGTGTGTGTGTGTGTGTGTACACACACAAACACACACGCATGCATGCGCTGCCAAATTAACGGATCAGTTCTCGGCCGCGACACCAAACACTTTCGCGCACCAGCAATTATCTTGTCACCCATCTCTAGCTGCTGGCTTGTTATTTTGCAAAGTAAATACACTAAAGCGCGCACACAAAAAGAAAAACACACACACACACACACAGCCCACTCAACTCGCTTACTCTTTTTACGGTTACACGTGCGTGCGTCGTCCTCGTCATTACTCTATGAGTCCCCACCCTGCAAACCGCCCGCACCGTCCCACAACCAACTCTCGTAAAATCATCAACACTCGACAAACCGAAACAGAGCGCAACGTTTCTCTCTCCATCACGCTCTTCTGTACTGTATCTCTCGTGGAGTCGCTCGCTCGCTCGCTCGCTCTCTCTCGCTTTGTCTATTGGCTCTGTTGGTGTCTTTGTTTTGCGCTCTCACTACATCTGCTGCTACTTCGTGTGTACTTCGATTTCGGCTTTGGCTTCGTTTGCTTTGCTGTGTTTATAATACACTCTGTTTGGGTGCGTGGCACATTAGCTATTGAGGTGATTTGTAAAGCGTTTGGATACTCGGCACAAGCTGAAATTTAAGTTAATGCATTTTATTTGTAAATCGTTTATATACGTAAATACTTAATACATATTCAAGTCTTATAGCCAATAATTAAAGTCTTCAAATGGGCTGATTTATGCTGTTGGATCAGTAAGAGTGTGCATAATTCGGTGTTATATTTTTTTTATTGATATACTTTACTTGTTGTTGGTTTTTTTTTTATTGCGGTTTTGCATTTAGAAATTGATGATGATGCCTCTTTGTGTTTGCCTGCGTGTGTGTGTGTGTGTGTGTGTGTGTGTATGTATGTTTGTGTACGAGTGTTGCGTGTGGGAACGTTTTTCTTTTAAATTGAAACTGTAACACCAAATGCGTGCGTGTGCGTGTGTGTGTGTGTGTGTGTGTGTGTAGTAATAGTAGTAGTGGTACGCAAGTGGCCTATGGTCCGTCCGCCTGTGCGCCTGCTGTGGTGGCCCAGCCTGTGGCCGGGCAGTGGCGTCGACGGCGTGAAAAAAAAAAAAAACATTTTATGGTCTTCTGTTTAGCTTTTGAGTGGCTTTAAATGCGTTTCTCGACTGATTTTTATATGCCTCGTGTCCCCTGCACGGGCAGGCGCACGTTCTCATGTGAGGAGAGCATTCTTAGCATATTTTCGATTGATATCTTGTTTGAAAAGCTGGCCAGGTACACTGTGTACAAGCGGTCATGCATACCTGCAGATGTATTTATTTGTGTGTGTGTATGCATACATATGTATAAACTAAGGTTTGGTGATTTTTTTCATTTGCCGCTATTTATTGGCTTCTCTCTCTTTTTGTATGCAATTTGAAATTTGTTGTTATTATCATTATTGCAATACGTGTCGTGTTAGCTTAAATAATAATAATAGCAACAACAACAACAACAATAACAACCATGTTCAGATGAGCAAGAAAATGCCGGAAGTTAACGCCGCAGTCAATATGTACATCGACGTCGCTGCCAGCGTCGCTGTAGCGCTAAGTGACTGTAAGCTGGCGCTGCTGACAGCGCTGCCAACGCAGGCGTTGACGTTGACAGCAGACGTGCTGCTGTGATGCTGATGCCGATGACGACGACGACGACAACGACAACGACGTCACCTTCGACGTCGACGTTGCCGCCAACGAAAGCGTTGACATTGTTTTTGTTGTTTTCGATTTTCGTTTTCGCCAGTTCTTATTGTTATTATTATTACTACTGTTGTTGTTGTTGTTGTTGTTGTTGTTGTTGCGAAAACAGCAACAATTATTGTTGCGGCGCATTTCGAATTCAAATTGAATTTAAATACATATGTATGTATGTGTATGTATGTATATGTATGTGTGTGCGTGATTGCTGCTGCTGTTGCTGTTGCTTTCAATTTATTATTAAGCAACAGTGGCAGCGGCAGCGGCAGCGGCAGCGGGTGCGACAGCGCTGCCACTCTTTTTGTTTATTTGTTTGTATGCGCCGCGATATGAACAATTTATATCCATAAATAAATGAATTTTTCTCGCATTGAAGGCGGATTGCGAAGACGCCCTGATATCCCCCAATTGAAACCAAGATCAACTCATTTAGCAAAAGGTCGTCAATGAGTGCCAGGTTATCTACACACACACACACACACACACACACACACACACACACACACGCGCGCGTACATATGCGAACCGGGAATCGGTTACATACACATAACCGATTCCCGGATGTAAATACTTTCAGTGAACATTTGCCAGAGCAAGGCGAACGCTTTGTCTACGTTTGGCGTCTGTACGCACACATATACGCCCAATCAATGAATATACATACATAGATATGCACATACATACACACATACATACATACATATGTATGTACATATGTATGTAGTCTATTTGTTCATTTGTCTACGCATTTGGGTCAGAACCTGTTGACATAAAGTATTTAACACTTAAATAGGTTAAAATGCAAAACAACAATATCATCAAAATAAAAGCAAAATCAAAATCAAAATCAAAAGCAAAGGCAAGACGAAAAAAAAACTAAACAACAACAACAACAACAACAACAACAAACCAAAACAAAGCGAAACATATCTAATAACATTAAGCAGCAAATTGGCGAAAAGTATGGCAACTACAGCAGCAGCAGCAGCGGCGGCGGCGACAGTGGCAGCGCAGCGACAGCGCACGAAAATGTATTTAAAAAAAAAAAATCCCACAGCGAAACAAAGAAGTGGGAAGGAAAACAAAATATGTTTTTTTTTTTTTTGTTTTATCGCCGCTGGCATGAAGAAGTGGAAATAGTCTTGTAAAACGACGAAGAAGAAATTGTTGCTATGTATCAAAATACAAACAGACATACATACATACATATGTACATGTGTAACTGTATGTCATACGTCATACAATTAACATACATACACACACACATATATGCATGCAGACAGCTCATAAGCTAACATAGTAAAAACGCAGCAACAAAAACAAAGCAAAACCGCTAAATTACAACAACAACAACAACAGAAACATCAGCAACTCATTCGTGTGACGATTATCTTGAAATGAGACCATAGCACACACACACACACACACACACACACATTTACATACACAGGCGCAAAGTTAAACGGCCGCGCGGAACAATGACGACGCCGACGTCAGCGTCGCTGCCAACAAGTCCCACAAGTCATTGCGCTGAGCAAGCAGCAGCAGCAGCAGCAGCAGCAGCAGCAGCGACAACAAGCAACAAGGGCGGAAGCAAGAGAAAACCAAAAGTCTAGCCAAAAGAGAACGAACGCACAACAAAGAGCTGCGACGCCACGTTCGACGCTGGCAGCGACGTCGAGGTCAGCACACACACGCACACACATGTAGAGACAAAATACATAATACAAATGAGCGAACATTTTTCAGCCGCGTGGTGGCTGGCCCCCACGAGTGGACAGACGGTGACGGCGACGGCTGCGGCGACGGCGACGGCGACGACATGGAAGCGCCGTTTAAATTGGGACGCCTGATGTTATATGTAGCTTACATTTCATTATTATTACTTCTAATTGTCTTTGATTTAATTTATATTCAATATACAATATACAAATTTAGTATTTGATTTTTAATTTCTGCTGCTGCTGCTGCTGCTGCTGCTGCGCTGCTGTCGCACATTTTGTTTTCAGGCCTCGTCCTTTCAGCTAAAGAGAGTGCCCTTCACTCTTTAACTGTGCTTGCCAGTCTGTGTGCCTGTGTGTGTGTGTATGTGTTTGTGCAATTATACTGGTTTGTTGTGCATAGCCGACAATCAAATGTTGCTTCGTGTCTGTGTGTGCGTGTGTGTGTGTGTGTGAGTGCAACGATATTGCCTGTGCTGCTTCTTCTGTTCACGGCTATGTCATCACCTATGCGCCCTCTTCTCCCCTTCCTTCCAATCAACTTCTCTTGCGCTCCTCTCCTCTCCTCTCCTCTCACACTCTGCTTCTCTACTACTCCAGTTAGCATGGATTTTGCACGCTTGTTCGCCTGCTCGCTCACTCACTCGTTCGTTCGTTCGTTCGTTCGTTCGCTCGTTCGTTCGTTCAGTTACTCACTTTGGACATTTTCTGAGACGCTCCGTTGCTATTGGTATTGGTATTAGTATTGAGTTACTTTTCTGGGCTAATCCCGAGACGAAGCATTTGTTGTTGCTGCTGTTGCTGCCTGTCGGTGTACGTCTTCGTGGCAGGTGAGGGCCAGAAAACTTTCTAAGGTTTCGCCGGAGCCGTTTGAAGTAATCATTGCCCATTTTGTTTCATAATTAATAATCAACGCTTGTGTATCTATCAAGATACGAACACACATACACACACACAGGCAGGCAGACAGGCAGACGACAGACACTAGCAAGCGCAAACATACATACATATGTATGCGTGTAGCTGTATGTGTGTGTGCGCGCGCGTGTGCTTGTCTGTCGCCAGAGGGCGGCTATGGCAGCAGCGGCAATCAAATTTGGAGGGTGGGCCAACAATTAAGCATGGATTATGTTAGCAACAGATTTGTGCTCAGGGCTGCCAGATCTGTGAAAAATATGCTAAATGAAAAGAGTAAACCAAATTACATATATACATACATATATGTATGTATGTATGCTTTTTTTCGATACAATGAATTTTAAGAACTTTTTCATGGAAAATTTGTGGTAAGATTATGTGAGTAAATATATGTTTGTACGTATTAATCATGTATACATATGTAAATGATTTAAATATATACTTATTTTATTTATTATTTTATAATAGTAATTATTATTAAAAAATGCATATTAATTTTTCAAATTTTATTAAATATCGAAATCAATTCAAAGTTATTAAGTTTTGTTTATGTTTTAAAAATAATATAATATAATATTTTAATAATTATTATTAAGAAATGTTTATTATTATATTATATATATATGTATATATGTATATTAATTTTTAAAATTTTATTAAATATCGAAATCAATTCAAGTCCAATAATTTATTTTTATATATTTTTTTTATTTTAATTTTAATAAGTATTATTAAAAAATTTATATTGATTTTAAAAATTTAATTAAATATTGAAATCAATTTTATTTTTATAATTTTTTTTTTTTAAAATAATATATTAATATTTTAATAATTATTATTAAAAAAATTTTATATTAATTTTAAAATTTGTATTACATATTGAAATAAATTCAATTATAAAAATTTATGATTAAAAAAATGAAAATATTATTATTAATATTAAATACAATGTATTTTTTGTTTGTTTTTAATAATATAATAATATATATGATATATATGTGCATATAATATTATCATTAAAAAATTATTATTATTATTATTATTATTATTATTAAATATTATTATTAATATTAAATATTATGCATTTTCACCTTTAGTACAATCTGTTAAATCCAAAGATTTGGTTCACATAAGATGCCGTATAATTCCTTCAAGTACTTCGTATGTGCATACACACACACACACGCACACACATACATACTTATATATGTATGTCTGTCTCTTACAATGCGTCACAGTTTTTGTGACAAAATTATATTACTCTCTCAGCTAGGGTATGACAAGACGCTGGGCCCCTTTACATGTGCAGCTGTTCACAGGTAGGCAAATTCACTCACTCACTCACTCACTCACACACACACACACACACACACACACACACACACACACACGCGCTTACGTGCAAGCGCATTCTAGCATTCTTCCCCCCCACAGTGTAGATTGTCAGCTGTTTTGGCTGTTTATCAGCAACGTCGTCAGATGCAACGTGACAAAACAATTTACAACAACAGCAACGTCGACGTCGACAATGACAATTGTAGTTACAGCTTCGATCAGACTGAGGCAGATAGCACGATGCACCAACTCGGAGAAAGAAAAACATAAAGCCTTACCAATATAAAGTGTAAGATGAAGAAGAAGAAGCAGTAGCAGAAAACAAATGCTAAACACAGACGCAGACAGGCGGCAGCAACAACAACAACAACTGCAATAACAGCAGCGCAGTAGCAGCGACGCCAGCATCGACAATGCTGTCAAAATTACTTGTCCAAAGAGCGCCATCAAAGAGCGCAGCAAGACAGAGAGCGAGCGAGCGAGCGTGTGTGTGTGTGTGTGTGTATGTGTGTGTGCTTGCGTGCAAGAGCGTAACCGCTTAGCTATGCATTGACTTAGCTGCGCTTAAGAGTCATAAATTTCAAATGCTATCAGCTGTTAAAAATGCATGCTGCTGCTGCTGCTGCTGCTGTTGCTGCTGACGGCGTCTAGCGCCAGCGTCTGCTGCTGCAGCTTGCGGGAAAGCCGCACACAGGCACACATACACACATAGCTTACATGGCTGTGCGTGTGCGTCTTGCTCATGCTTTTGGTTTTGCTTTTGTTTTTGTTTTTGTTTTTGCTTCTGCCTGCTGCGATGAAACCAATTAAGGAACAAACGCATTTTTATTTTCCCTTGCACAAGCAGCGACGTCGGCAGCGACGCCAACGCAATCGGCGGCATTGCTTATCGCTGACTGAAATCATTACAGTTCATTTTTTTTTTTATTTATTTATTTTATTTTATTTTTTTTTTTTGTAGTTGTTGCTCGTCTTTATTTAGTTTTTATTTTCTGGTTTGTTTTCAGGGGCAGCTTAAGTTTTAATTGCAAATCGTTTTGCCCGCTTATTAAGCTGGAGTGGGAGTGGGAGTGGGAGTGGGAGTGGGAGTGGGAGTGGGAATTGACTTTTCTTGAACATGTTCTAAAGATTTGGCATGTGATATGCAACGGGTTTTGTCACAGACGATTAACAGAACACCCAGCAAACACACACACACACACACACACACACACACACACACACACACACACACACACACACACACGCGCCCGCACACATGTGTTTAGTGTCCACCCTAAGGCACAGAGCGATAAGTGCTCAGCCACAGTTATCGAAGGCGTTTACCAGCTTTGTATCAAACGTTTCCAGAGAACGTGAGCGAGAGGGAGTGGAAGAGCGGGAGCGAGCGCAAACACACGCGCATTGGAAAAAAAAAGAAGAAGAAAAAAAAAACCTAAAGCGCCGCGGCTCAAAACAAATTGTCTTCTGTGTTTCCATTCATTGGGGCAACTATAATTAGAAAACCATTTTCTCCACGGCATTTTCCCAAGCGTGCGTGCGCGTGTGCGTGTGTGTGTGTGTGTGTGTGTGTGTGTGTGTGTGTGTGTGTGTGTGTGTGTGTGTGTGTGTTATCTGTTATGGATACTTAAAGAGAATTTCTTGGAATATTAGCGCTAGAATACGCTTAAGTCTCAGATAAATAATGAAGTACAAAATGCCTAACTGTATAAAACAGATGACAAATGTACCTAAAAAAAAATAAATAAATAAATAAATATATATATATATATATATATATATATATATATATATATATATATATATATATATATATATATATATATATATATATATATATATATATATATATATATATATATATATATATATATATATATATATCCATATCAATGATATACATGACTATTAGCAGTGTTTTAAGTAGAGCTGCTCTGAGCATGGCATTCATAACGGTACATACGAGAGCTGTAAAAACTATCGATGACACACACACACGATATCCAATCCGATATATTCGGATAGATCACTAATGATAATTTTGAGTTACATATATCCAAAATACATAGTTATACTTGATCGAGAGTCATATAGTATACACCTTTCCATGTCAGCTTTACCAGAGTACAGTTAAGCTAGTGCTAACAGTGGAGATTATCTCTATATGATATATATAGACCAGATCGAACTACTATATATGAATATACAATTAGAGTCACTCGCAAAGCGCTCTTAACCAACTCGATAACTTATCGATAACGAGGCAGTAGATAGGCCTAGGCCTAACCCGATGCAAACCCTTTGAATCAGCCCATCTCTCTGGCTGCCTGCCCAGGCAATGCTGCTGCCCAGCACCACTCACACACACACACACACACACACACATATGTATATCGATTTAAGTAGCTATCGAAATGTTGGCCAAATCGCAATTTACATAACAATGAGGCCGCAACAATCGCTCAGTTATGACTCTAAAGGATATAAAGGATATATGCATATATGTATATGTGTATATGTGTATATATATGCATTACGTATTACGCCCATCTATAATGGGCATATACGTATAGCTGTTTATTTCGGGGTTAGTTGGGCTTGAATGTGGTAGGCACTTAAACTAATTAAAGCTGTGATTGCCAAGGTAACAGCTCAAGTTTGCAGCTTGGCAGGCGCGTGGGTGTGGCGCGTGGGCGTAATGGTTGTGAAAAGTCCTGTCAATGATTTTGCGGGCTGTCGGGCATTAAGAACATCCACATCACATCCACATCCTCGTCATCGTCATCGTCCTCGTCCTCGTCCTCGTCCTCATTCACATCCACATCAAATCCCGTATCGACAGCGACAACAACAATGCTGCACCCAGCCACCCCCTGCCCATGGCTAACCCTGCACCCCCCACTCAATTCCGTCTCTGCCTTACTTTCCGCGCTTTGCCCCCTTGCCGTCATCGTCTTTCTTCACAGCTTCCGGTTCGTTCACATTTCACATCTTTATTGCGCGCCACCCGTTGACAGAAGCTGAGCGTAGGCCGGGAGGCGGTGGGCAGAGAGAGAGAGAGGGAGCGGGAGCGGGCGAGTGAGCGTCTGAGTGAGTGTGTAAGCGGGGTCGAGGGTTGTTTTTTTTTTTTTTTTTTTTTTTTGCGGCCAGCAAACAGCCGTTCAAGTCTGGCCTGGCTTGGCCAGTTAATGTGTGCGAGTGTGCGAGTGTGTGTGTGTGTGTGTGTGTGCGTTGGAGTGTGAAGAATCAACAC
Organism: Drosophila fulvimacula; assembly: GCA_035045555.1. Lineage (NCBI taxonomy): Eukaryota > Metazoa > Arthropoda > Insecta > Diptera > Drosophilidae > Drosophila > Drosophila fulvimacula. Next base: position 1,718,505 of record JAWNOX010000110.1, on the reverse strand, counting down.
ACACTTATTCCAAATCGCCTTAATTACTCCGAATCCACTCAACATTTACCAGCTCGCTCGCTCGCTCTAGCTCCCTTCATGTCGGCAACTCTCCCTTTCTCTCTCGCCCTCTCTCCCTCTTTCCCGCTCCTTGATTTCGCTCTATTTACAATCTTCCATTTCAATAAATCTTTTCAAAAATTTTATTTTTTTCAAATAATTTTATTTTGTTTTGGAACTGGTTCCAGTTCACTAGCTTGCAATAACAGGTAAATTTCCAAATGTAGCTGCAGGTAAAATTCCGCACATAGTAACGCCGATTGAGGTTAGCTCAGCTAGAGTTCAATTGCCAACGGGCGGTGCCCAGTAAAATAGAAATCAATTTTATAGAATTACAAAATAAAAATTTGAATGTATGAAAATCTTAAAAATTAATTAAAAAATATAATAAAATTTCAAAATAAATAAATAAAGTAAGAATAAAAAATAATGAAAATAATAAATTTCAAAATAAATAAAATAACAAATTCTGAGAAAAACTTAAAAATTCAAAATAAAAAAAGAATAAATAATAAAACAATTAAAAATAATTACAATAAAAATAAAAGTAAAAGCATAGAGATAACTCTTCGAATCGTTGGATAATTGACTATAGCTATGAATAAGTTAGGAAAGGGAAAGAGAAAGAGAAAAGATCAGTATTAGAAAACCTAAATTTCAGTTCGAATTGCAAATGGCGAAGTTATTTTTAGTAAATTTCGATTTATATATTGACTATATATAGGCTCAATTTTGAGTGCAATATAAAAAAAAAAACATATTTTCGAACATAGCTATGTATTATCATAGTTATATATTATGTGTACATTTGTAAACATATATCATATGTATATTGTTCCCCCTATCTATGCTCCACAATAAGCACAGTTTCAGCTAACATTCAACATCGAAATCGAAATCGAAATCGTAATCGAAATCGGGCAACTGCTTGGCTGCATTTGCCTTAGCGGCAGATGCTCTATGAAACGTAAGCAATGCGAAGAAATGAAAGAAAGAAAGAAAAAAAAACAAGTTGAAATGTACAAGTGAAATGTGTGTGTGTGTGTGTGTGCGCACAGAGAGATACCCTGTAAATAACGCGTAATGTAAGTGAAAGCCTCACTGAACTAGTTCAAGTGATTAGTCAATCGTGAACCAGTCATAAATATATAATATAACATTCATGAACCAGTCAATATTATATAATATAACATTCATGAACCAGTCATAAATATATAATATAAAATTCATGAACCAGTCAATATTATATAATATAACATTCATGAGCCATCATTAGTTCCCAACTTGGCAGCGCCACTCAGCAAACTGAATTCTTGTCCAGCCTGCTTCTGTCATGCCCGTTGCCATTTTATTTGCGTATAGGGTATGCGCTCAGCAATAGTTTTGCTGGTTGCCTGCGGTGCAGTTCGTCGTGTTAGTTGAGCCTGTCTTCTGTTGTTGTTGTTGTTGTTGTTGTTGTTGCTTTTGCTGGCTTTTGTGCTGCTTGAGATATTCACCGCGCTCATTCCTCGTTTAGTGCGCGCTCTCTCCCTCCCACTCTCTCTCTCTCTCTCTCTGTCACTCTCACTCGTCCTGCTAGTTCGTGTGCAGTCGACGCTTATTGTTTTACAGCTATGTATGTATGTATGTGTGTGTATTATGCCCTGCTCGACATCTGGGCAAATGCAAGGCGATGTTTGTCCTTTGCTGTTGCTGTTGTTGTTGTTGTTGTTGTTGTTGCTCTCTGTTTGCCGTTAGTTGATGATGATTTGTTCATTATGATGCTTTGACTTTGACTGCCGCTGACTGATTGACTGACTGACTAACTGTGTGACTGACTGATTAAGTGCTGCACAGCTTCTGTCTCTGTCACACCACAACATACATACATATGTAAGCCTATCCGTGCGCCACGCCCCACCTATATTTTGGCATTGTCTCTGCGTTGCTGCAATATTTTTCATTCAAATTCGATCAATCAGCGGAAAAATATTGATTGACTTAACTCTTGCCGTTTGCTTTTTCAAAACGAATTCAATTAATGCAGAGCAGCTAGAGCAAAAAAAAAAAATAATAAATAAAAAAAAAATAAATAAATAAAAATAAAAAAATAAATAAATAAATGTGTGAATGAAGTCGCTTGCAGCTCGGACAGATGCAGCCCGGAAATTCAATTGTTTGCAATTCTCTCTCATTCGCTTTCTCTCTTCTTTTTTTTTTACCGTTGCATGGCTATGTGTATGTATGTATGTATAGTAAGTAGCTTGGAAAATTCAGTTAAACTATATTATTGAATATTAGTATTTGTATTATTATTTAATTTATATTATTGTTTGTTATTATTTTTATTTTTTTCATTTAATTTTTATTATTATTTATTATATTTAAATTTTTATTTCTTTCATTTTTTTTTTTAAATTAAATTTTATTATATTTTAATTGTTATTTATTTTATTTTTAAAAATTTAGTTTTTGTTTTTATTCATTATACTTTAATTTTTATTTATTTTATATTTTTGCATAATTTTGTTATTATTGTTTATTATATTATTATCAATTGTTTATAATTAAAAAATGTATTTTAACTCGAATATAGCATTAGCTAATCTACTAACTTGCTATATAAATTAACTCGGCTTAATTTGATTATTTTTATTGCAATTTTGATTGAATATTTGCTTGAAATATTTTCCATACAATTTTGATAAGCCGAGGAAGTCGCCCTCTCTCTCTCTCTCTCCTAAACTCTTCTTCACTCTCCTTCATTACTTCTGTGATTTGTTGGCAGCTGTGCTATCATCAAGAGCAAAACCAATCTTCAGTTATGTCACAAATCGAACAAGGACTTTTTCAACTTCTTCGTTTTGCTGCTATTCATAAGCATTCACACACACACACACACACACACACACACACACACACACACACACGCACATAAATTGCTTTAAAATATGCTTGTAAAATGACAAAAAGATTGATGTAATTATGAGCCGCCCTTAATGCTAGGTAAGTCCCATAATTTTTTTTATACATATTTAAAAAACAACAAAATAAAATGAAAAGCGTCGCCGCGGCCCAACGGAAACATTACATACGCTTATGTGCGTGCGTGCGTGTGTGTGTGATGTGATGTTATGTTTTTTTTTTCGCCCTACTCCTCGCCGCTGCTTCGGCCTGTCATCTCGCTCTGCCCCCCCACCCCACACTGCTGGCTGCTTCGCACTCTCACTCACTTGCACACAAATCGAGTTCGAGTTCGAGTTCGAGTTCGAGTTTTGAGTTTATTTCCATTTTGCTGTCGCCGCTGCGCTCTCCCTCACACTTGGGCGGGCATACGGCGGCATACGTTCGGTCTTATTGCGCCCTGTTGCCGGCGTTGCCCCCGTCGACAGTCGCTTGGGCTGTCCCTTGTCGCCTGTCGAGCTCTTGCTCGTTTTTATCTTTTTGTGTGAAACGAGTTCTTTAAACCTTAAACAGAATTCAAGACACGTCAAATTGATTTTCATCTATTTTATTTACACGACAACAGCAACAAGAACAAAACTCAGCTAGAAAAGCAACGGACTAAGGCGAATTACATGGAAGCAGCGGCGACATTTCGTTTAGCTCAGTCAAAGCGGGTGTCGGCCTCTCTGTGTGTGCGTGTGTGCGTGTGTGCGTGTGTGTGTGTGTGTGTGTGTGTGTACTTTATAGCTATACAGCCCTTAGAGCCAGTCATAAATGTGTTTACATCTATAGATGCTCACACACACACACACACACACACACTCGCCTACTTTGCATCTGTGCTCAAATTGCAATTGTCTCTGAGCTCTGATTTGATGGCAGTTTTTGGCCACATATGCATGTGTGTGTGTGTGTGTGCGTGTGTGTGTATTCAGCTGATGGCTGACTTGTCTACCCAGCGCTCACACCCACCCCACACATATCAATCAGCAACGGTATCCTTATCAATCAGACAGATTACGACTGATTAACCTTTTAACATATGTCAGGGGAAACGATCAAGTGAAAACAAATATGGGCACATTTAAAGCAAGTAAAATATACATACATATATAGTATATATATATATATATATATATATATATATATATATATATATATATATATGTATATATATATTAGCTTTAGATAAAATCAAATCACATTGACAAACACACAGGCATGTGGCGTAGCTATGCATGTAAATGATGTAAATCTGATATCGATGCTAATGAATTGGCATTGATTGATTGACTGTCTGACTGACTGACTGATTGACTACTTGATTGACTTGAGCATTAACTAATTAATCGATAGACAGATTGAGTTACTGATTGAGAGCTTGAACAGCTGAATGTTTTAGTAATTGATTGATTGATTGATTGATTGATGAACTAATTGTTTGATTGACAGAGATAATTGATTGACTGATTGGCTCACGCATTGAATATTTGATTGATTTATGATTGATATAAGTTGAAGGACTGATTGATATAGTAATTGATTGATTGATTGATTTAAATTTGCAATTTTAGTAATTTCTGAATGATTGATGAAAGTCAGTGTAGTAATGGTCTAAGTTCTTGATTGATTACTGATTACTATTGGATTGATTGACTGAATGATTGACGATTGATTTAAATTTGCAATTTTAGTAATTTCTGAATGATTGATGAAAGTCAGTGTAGTAATGGTCTAAGTTCTTGATTGATTACTGATTACTATTGGATTGATTGACTGAATGATTGACGATTGATTTAAATTTGCAATTTTAGTAATTTCTGAATGATTGATTGATTGTTGATTGTTGATTGCTAGTATATTAATTATCTACTCTTCTACTGGAACATGGGCACTAGTTCCAATTCCGGCTCCAATGTCAGTTCCAGCCGCCACTTGCTGCTCAAGCACTTCATGAACTTTCAAAAAATGGTTCAGCACGGTACATTGGCCTGCACACACACACACACACACACACGGGGTGCAAGTGTGTGTGTGTGTACGTGTTTGTGTATGTAAAACAACAGTAACAACAACAGGCGCTAGGTGGGTGTCTCTCTCTGTGTGTGTATGTGTGTGTGTGTGTGTGTGTGTGTGTGTGTGTGTGTGTGTGTGTGTGTGTGTGTGTGTGTGTGTGTGTGTGTGTGTGTGTGTGTGTGTGTGTGTGTGTGTGTGTGTGTGTGTGTGTGTGTGTGTGTGTGGTTGTGTGATGCTCTGACTGCAGCTAAGTAAACGACTTTGGTATTAATAACGTTCTACTTCTGCTTCCTCTTCTACAACATTTGCCAAGCTAAACTAGTGTGTGTATATGACTGTATATATATATATACATATATATGTGTGTGTGTGTGTGAGTGCATGTGTGTGTGTGTGTGTATTTGTGTTTGTGTTTGCTGCACTTTGTTTGCACTTTAAGTGCAATACAAAAATGAGCTGAAATTGAAACTGGAACTGGAACTGGAACTGGAACTGTCTGTCTGCTGCACATTTGTTAATGAACCTTTAATAATCAGCGAAAGGCTGAGGGTTACGCAGCGTCAGGGGGTTAGCGGCACGAAGCGCCCCTATCGGGCTAACTAAACGAACTCACACACACACACACACACACACACACACACACACACACACACACACACACACACACACACACACACACACACACACACACACACACACACACACACACACACACACACACACACACACACACACACACCCAGACAGGCAGGTTCAAAATTCGCCGAAGCCTGGCGCAGAGACGAAGCCCTAAACGTGGCCGCGTTGCCGGCCGGTGGAATCGCTCAGTTGCTCTCTTTCATTGTGTGTACACGCATAGTGTGGGAGCGTGTGAAAGAGAGGGAGAGAGGGAGAGAGGGAGAGAGAGAGAGAGAGAGAGAGAGAGGAGCTGAGAGCGGCCCTTTTCATTCATTGCGCCCGCTTAGCCACAAGCCGGCAGCACATCAATGCAGGCTCTTAGCAACGCCCCCTGCCCTGCCTCCTGTTCCTTTTTGCCATGCCACGCCCAGAGTTTTGAAGAGTAAAATATATGTACATATGTATGAAGTATAAATACATATATATATATATATATATATATATCTGCCTCTGTCTGCCTAGAACGACTTTTGTATACACTATAATCAATACGAATATTTCGGGAAATTGTTTAATGAGCTTTTCGCTTCGCTTTAATTAATTTGTTCAGTTTTTTTTTTATTTTTTATTTATTTATTTTGGGCATCACTGAAAAACAGAAAACAGAAAAACCCATTAATTAGCTCAATGTGTTTTCCAATTGCTGTTTACAAATAGATTAAAAAGAGATTACGATTTCGATTTCGATTTCGATTTAGCTGAATGTGTAGGAATTAGAGGCATGCACGACTGTATAATACTTTAATTTTTGCCAAAGTAGTTTTGCCGAAGTAGTAGTAATAGTGGTAATAGTAGTAGTAGTAGTAGGAGTATTAGTAGTAGCAGTAGTAGTAGTAGTAGGAGTATTAGTAGTAGCAGTAGTAGTAGTAGTAGGAGTATTAGTAGTAGCAGTAGTAGTAGGAGTATTAGTAGTAGCAGTAGTAGTAGTAGTAATAGTAATTATAGTAGTAAAAATAATAGTAGTAATAGTAGTAGTAAAAATAATAGTAGTAATAGTAGTAGTAAAAATAGTAGTAGTAGTAATAGTAGTAATAGTAATTATAGTAGTAAAAATAATAGTAGTAATAGTAGTAGTAGTAATAATAGTAGTAAAAATAGTAGTAGTAGTAGTAACAGTAGTAAAAATAGTGGTAGTAGTAATAGTAGTAAAAATAGTAGTAAAAATAGTAGTAAAAATAGTAGCAAAAATAGTAGTAAAAATAGTAGTAGTAGTAATAGTAGTAAAAATAGTGGTAGTAGTAATAGTAGTAAAAATAGTATTAAAAATAGTAGTAGTAGTAATAGTAGTAGTAGTAAAAATAGTAGTAGTAGTAATAGTAGTAAAAATAGTAGTAGTAGTAATAATAGTAGTAAAAATAGTAGTAGTAGTAGTAATAGTAGTAAAAATACTAGCGGCAGTTGGTTACAGAAGGACGCATAGTAGGGATAGTCGTACGGAAAGGCTGGCACATATTGCTGTAAATCAATATACAGCCCCTACATAACAGTAAAGCTAACTACTGTTAAAACTTTCAACTATAATCGGCTTTAATTCAAGTCGAAAATTTGGCCAGTTAAATACCAAAACTGAGAGACCCTGCAAGTGCAGACACGCAAGGCAACACACTGAGTAAGAGAGAGGGGGTAGGCAGACAGAGAGAGAGAGAGAGAGAGAGAGGGAGAGAGAGAGGGGTTGCGCGAGAGGTAGAAAAAAGGTATTACTTTCATTAGCGAGCGTTGCTCATTAACATGAAGTAGCAAAAATGTTGGATGCTTGGACAGCAGCTGTTGAGTCCGAGCCCGAGCCGAGTAGGGGTTGGGGGTTGGGGGTTGGGGATTGGGGGTTGGGGGCTGCGGAGAACGGGGATTGGATGGAGTCGGCAAAGCGTGGGATTATGTGGCTAAACGAATGAACTTTGCTAACTGATTGACCCACAACAGCGAGGCCAATGAGCTGTCAAGGTTAAAGGATATTTAAAACTAATTCAGATGTGATTTACATATATAATTATGATTTATATATATATATATATATATATATACGTATAGATCTATAGTATTCCCTAATGCATACGAAATTGCTAAGGCTCAATGAGAGCTCTTTGACATATAGATACAGTTTACAGTTGTCAGATTTGATTTGATTTGATTGACTTTTATTATCATTATTAAGATATCAGTTGTATTATCTATAATATATGTATATTTATTTGTATATTCAAGATCTACTTGGCATGTTGCTGTTGAGACTCCATTTAGTCGAGTTGCTTAGGGAAACGAATCGGGCAATTTGGAAGCATCGGCATTATCGTAGCAACCCATGTCGGCCTTGTACAGTATGCGATTGATATGATATTGAACGGTGTATTTGGTATACGAGGTATATTTGCCGAACTTATCGCTCACATACTGTAGGAAGCTGGCATCGTCGTTGGCCGAGCGCGTGTTGGCCAAAGCATTCGGATTGCACTGGCCCGGAGCCGAGGATGTTGAGGCATGCGGTCCGGCCGTAGTATGAAACGGATCCTCGTCGGGATAGATGTACGATCCGCTCGAATCGTTAATGCCATCCGGCGAATGGACCACCTCGCACAGCTCCTCCTTGCCAATGTCCACAGCCTCGAATTGCCCGTTGCCACTGGAGCTGTCGTCGTCATACTCGTTGGAGCATGCCTCCATCACGGGCATCTGGAAAGCAAAGGCGAAGAATCAGTATACGGAATATTATATATATATATATTTATATATATATGTATTATAAGTTTGGATATATTGAAGAAATACACATATAGAGAGAAAGATAAAAGATATAGATAGGAATAGATCGGGATTCACTTGCAAGGAATCGAAAGTTAAGGTATGGTAGCTATATATATATATTTATATATTGTGAAATTTAGGTAGAGCCTAGTTTAGCTCTGTATAACACTTGTATAACTGTTATACAGAGTGTAGGGTGCAATAGGGCAACACCTAACGGTGGGCTGGAAAGAGAGGCAGAGTGAGGGAGTGTGAGCAAGGCACGAGTATAGGAGTGAGTGAGTGAGATAGAGCGAAAGAGAGAGAGAGAGGGAGTCAGGTGAACTGAACTCGACTATATATTACCTGCTGTTGACCCGGTTCATCAAGTCGGAACACCAATTTTTCCTTTTGGTTTGGTAATATTTATATAGGCATATATACATACATACATACATACGTATGTATATGAAAGATAAAGCATATAGCGGGTATTATTAACTGAAGGCAAGTAGCATGCGATATCTGTACGTATATATATATATGTATATAGATTACAAGTATTACGGCTTACCGATTTAATGAACAGTTTGTGCGGCTGCGTCTCGAACTTGAACATGGATGACAATGGACCCGTATCCGCCGAACCGGATCGATTTGTATTCGCTGATCGTCGGCGCTGCTTCTCTAGCATCACCTCGGCGTACGTGGCCGGGTGCTTGCGTTTCAGATGGCGCATCAGGTTCTCCGAGTGCCTGCCGGCCATATCGAACAGGCATACTTTGCATGTGCTTTTGTGGGTCTCGTCGTTGTAAATGAAGTGATTGTTAACTGGATTTTTGCAACGTTTAGGCGACATCTTTTCAACAACAACAGCAGTAACAATAATAATAATAATAATAATAATAATAATAATAATAATAATAACAACAACAACAAACGGTAAACGACGACAATAATATTTTTTAAATAACAACGACGACAAGTTCCAAAATAAACAACAGCAAAGCGTGCGTCATACTTGAGTATCGTTCGTTTACTGAACGAGCTGCGAGAGAGCCAAACCAGAGTAGGAACCAATTCATGAACCGGTGCCAGGCACGCAATATACATAGTAGCTAGTAGCTAGTAGCTAGTAGCCTCTCGCTCGCTCGCACTCCAGCGAGTCTGTCGCAACGCGAAAATCTGCTAAAAAAAAAAAAAAAAATAAAGCAATATAAAAAGAGCGCTCTGAGTGCGGTTCACAGCAAACGGTTCGTAAGTTGGAGCACATATACTGGTGCAAGTACACGAATATGTATACAGAAAGACGTAAGAAACCAGCGCACACACATACATTCACTCGCAAGCGAAGAGCACGGTGAGAGCGTACGACGCGCCGAACCGGTTTGAAACGGTTTCAGTTTGTTGTTGTTGTGCTTGCATTTTGCTGTTGTTATTGCTGCTGTCGCTGTTGCTGCCGCCGTCGACGTCGCTGCCTGCTGCTGCTGCTGCCTACTGTTGTTGTTATTGTTGGCGTTGTGCGCTTAAACACGTTATGGAATCTGAGGGTCATTTATGTGTTTGTTTCTTACTCAATGCGTTGTGGTTGCTGCTGTTCAGCCAGTCGAACTTTTATTTGAATACTACAAAAACAAATAAAGTAACAGTAGCAAAAGGAACTCAGATTAGGTGCTAAACAGCTGATTTTACGTATCGCAATATCCTGCTTAACATCATATGTATGTATGTATGTAATTATCATTTAAGAGAGACCCGTAGGCGAAGAGCGACTTGCTGCATGCATATTTACGTATGCGCATACATACATATGTACATACATATGTGCGTGTGTGTGGTTGATTGTTTGGTTATTAAGACGTTCAATTGAACTGAACTTGTGGCAAACGGTATCGACAGACAGACAGACACACACACAGAGACACACCAAAGTCTATTCTTGTTCCGGCAGATCAGTAGGCTGAAAATATGTTTGTGTGAATATAAATGTATGTGTTTATGTATGCTGATAGATCTTTTGTACGTACCAATGATTCCAATTGACCTACACTCGAGTCCTCAAAATCGCTTGAGTCCAGCTCGCTGCTAGAGTCCTCGCTGGCGTCCGTAGTAGACATGGAGTCAGTTTGAAAAGTGGGACCAAGTCGAGGCAATGCTATTAAAAAAAAAAAGTATAAGAAAACTATAAATATAAATATAAAATATAATAAATAAATGTGAACTAGTTCACTGGTGATTCATGAACCAGAAGCTTCATTCAGTTCATGTCTGACTAGGTCAATATAAACTCGCACTTACGATAGGTTGGCAGTCGTAACGGGTGTTTATGAGATATGTAACTGCTCATTTTTAAGTGTCCCAGATGACCTTGGATGAGCACGCTACTGATCAGTTTGCCAGCGATTAAAGCCTGAGTCGGGTCCATATTTTTCAGAGTTTCAACCCAAATGGTATTATCTGAAATGGTTCTTGGATTTCCGTTAAATACTTCCAAGTCACGTTTTTGCTTTTTAATGGGCAAATCCTTGTCCAATATCTGAAGGCGTGAGATTGATCCAAATTATATAGCTTATATCGAATGTCTTAAACTTACGGTCCGCTTGGGAGCCTTTACGGGCGCAATTTTCATAATCGGATCTAAGAACGACATCGTGGCATATACGGGATTTGGCTTCTTCTCCTTATGCGTTTGAGTGGAACGAGCCTCGTTGATGTTCTTCAAATGGGTCTGAAGCATTGGGCGGATGTATATATAAGTATGAGGAGTGTGTGATGTAAGCATAGAGTAGATCGGTCTAGCTATAGAATGAACTGACTATATTTAATCTACATATTATCAAGCATATTGAACATATAGCTGTAGAACATGTATGTAATTTACATATATATATTATATTATATATATCTTATATATAATATCGATGAACTGCCTTGACTTACCCTATAACAAGAGCGCAGCGAATGCCACTTGAGAATAGCCTCTTCCTTTGGCACCTTGATAATGTTGGCGACATTTTCCCACGAATTGCGGGTTATGACGCGATCCTTGTAGAAGCGATGACCCGGATCCCACAAGTTCTCGTTCAGCTTTACATTGTTGATGAGCGACTGAACCACTGTGGGCGACCACTCCACGATGCATTTACGCACGCGATTCTTCAACTTGGACACCTTGCCAGCGGGCTCGATTGGATCTTCGTTAGCTGTGTGGAGGTGGATCAAAGGATATAGAAATATAGGTCTATATAATATGCATAATATGTATAATATATATATATATAATAATAATATAGTTAATAATAATAATATAGATATAGATATAGATATTGATATTATATATATTAAATATATATATAATATGTATAATATATATATGTATTATTAGTAATAATATGTATGTGTAGATATAGGTATATGTAGATATTTATATAAAAATTTATAAGGTTATTATTATTATATATATATTAAATAAATATATATATGTATATATATATGATAGATAATAATATATCTTAACTATACCCATATTGTAAAGCCTTTTCTCTTGCGATTTCACTCTCATTTTCTCCTTATAAATATTTATCTTTATTATAAATAGCTAAAATCTATATAGCAGATTGATTTTCCTTTGCCTGTAGGCTTAAATATTTTCTGGGCTGTCAGATGAGAGTGGACTTTTTTTTTTCTTACTTCAAGGCAATTGTTATCGACAACGATAAACAGCCTTTTCTACTCTGGCTATAGTGTTATGACAGCTTTGACGGCAAGTTGTCAGACCATTGACAGTAGATAGCAAAAATGAAAAGTGTATATATATATATATATATATATATATATATATGCAATATATGTCAGGGAGTCATACCAAAGACATAAAATTAGAAGAGAACTTAAGAAATTAATGCAACTTTTGAGTATACATATATACATAACTTAATAGATATTTTTAAAGCACTATATAAATATATATTCATATGCAGATATATGCTATATATATATATATTTTTTTTTTATATATAAATAGTTCTGTATATTACTCTGGTATTCTCTTACCCTCATTGGCGTCATTCAATTCGCTAACATACTTCTTATTCTTGGTCTTGGTCAGTGCCACGTCCTGATGGACGCACTCGTAATGGCGTTTGATAATGCTCTCGTTGGCGCTGTTGAGCGTCTCTTTGCACAGACTACAGCGATAACATTCCTCTTTGGGCACCACCACCTGCTCCTCCTGCTCCTCCTCCTTCGCCTTCTTCTCAGTGCTGCGTGGACGATCCATGGCAAATAAGCGAACAAAAATACAAAATTTGAAAAACACAAATGAAAATTTTCTTTTTTTTTTTTTTGATGATTTTTTACAAAAATCGGAAATTTTTCTGTAGTTGTGGCTTTTGGGTAGAAGTTTAGTACTTGACTGAATTAAATTCCATTTGATTTTGACATTTGCTTCTCACCAGTGTTAGAAAAGGCATGACGATTTCATTGAGTTCTCTATAACGGCAAATATATATACACATATTACACATATCCAGGATCAGTGTATTGGATCTTTAGTAATTATAATTATGTGCTTATTGCGCGATTGAGTGATTGATTGAATTAGTTATTGACAGACTGGGTGATTGATCAGATTGACTGAATAATGAATTAATTGATTTATTGATTGACTAACAAATGATGGAAGCGACGATTGATTGATTGATCGATTGAATAGCATTTGATTGGCTTATTGATTGATTGACTAATTGATTGATTGATGCATTGGCTGACTTGTTGACTAATTCATTTATTAATTGACTAAAATATTGTTTGAATGCTCGGCTGCATAATTTGTTGAATTAATTGATTGATTGACTGAATGATTGATTTGTGGATTTATTGACTGTGGACTGAATGATTGAGGGACTGACTGATTGATGGATTGACTGATTGATTAATTAATGGATTGATTGACTAATTGACAGAATGACTGGTTGATTGACGAATTGAGTATCTGAATGATTGTTGTATTGATTGAAATTTCAAATAATGGTTGATTGAATGATTGCGATCAAATCCATTGCATGAGTTTCCTTTATGGAAAATGTTTCTTTCTCAGCCATAGGAAAAGATAATGCTAATATATGATAAACTTGTTCAGAATATATATATATATATATATATATATATATATATATATATATATATATATATATATATAGATATAGATATATATATATGTGTGTATATGTATTTGTTATTTTATATATATTTTTGGATATCATTTGATTCGATTTCCGCTTGGCAGAAAATTGAATATCTCACTTACGTTCAACCTTTTGAACTTGGCCATATATATATACATACATATATATATATACATACATATATATATATATATATATATATGTATATCTGTATCTGTATGTGTCTAATACAGTTGTCATTATGTTACGCCCACCAGTCACGCCCACCTGACTTGCTTTGAAGTCAGTTCTAGCCGCTGTGACACTCCTTTAGCTTTTGCCACTGTTGACTTGCTTTTGCAATATTGTCCTTGTACGACTTCTGTTGCTTCAGACACCCATGTCAGGCACACACACACACACACACACATACATGTATATGTATACATATATATATATATATATATATATATGTATATCTGGCTGTGTGTGTGGCCAGCCACCCCCATGTAAACAGAGTCTAGTGCAAAATTTCTGCAGTATTTGGCTAATGTTCTACGGCCCGTTTCATCAATGTCACTTGCGTCGCCCCCGACACACACTTGCCGTATGCCGCATGCCGCATGCCACATGCCACATGCCACATGCCGCGCTTGCCGCATGGCAAAAAGTAAACGCAAACTTCTCAACACCAGGGCAAACAACTTCGCGTTTCGCCCTCACTCTGTCGTCTCTCTCTCTCTCCCTCTCTCTCTCAGTCTCTCTTTCTCCATAGCCACGATTTCCGTCTAAAACACAAAGACAGGCAATACACACACACACACACACACACACACACACACACACACACACACATCTATATATATACATATATACATATATTTGTATATAGAGAAATGAAGTCCTTCGGTCGAATCAGTCGCCCCCTTTTTTCTTTGGTATTTCGAAACGTTTCGGGCTGCGCTCTTATTACAGCCTGTAAATACTCTACAAGGTGAGCAGGCATAGCTCATGAGGCAACGAGTTGAGGTCATTCAGTAGTAGCATCTGGCGCGAGATAGGGGGACAGGATTTGCAGAGAGTTGTTTCAGATAGATAGAGAGAGAGAGAGAGGGAGGGAGACAGAGAGAGCGAGAGGAAGAGGGAGAGAGAGTTAGAGTAACAGAGAATGAGAAGAGAGAAATTCATCTTCGAATTCGCCAATAGAGACACATCAGAAAGCGAGAGAGAGAGATAGAGATAGAGATATGAGAGAGGAAGAGAGAAAGACACACTTCAGAAAAAATTCGAAAATGAGAGAATAAATTCTTGCAATAGAATATTTCGATGAGAGAGAGAGAGAGAGACGGAGAGTGGTATAGGGAGAAAGAGCAGTATAGATAGAGATAGAGATAGAATGATGTAGAGAGAAAGAACAGGACAGAGAGTTTTATATATATAGAGAGAGAGGTGAAGACAGCTTTATTTTATTTTACAGTATATTGCCGGATAATCAAATTATCTGATATAATACCTATATATACATACTATATATAATATATATATAGTATATATACTATATATACTATATATACTATATATACTATATATACTATATATACTATATATACTATATATACTATATATACTAACTACTACTTGAGCTCAATTGTAGGGTATTTGCTGTGCTGCTTCGGCTCGCCACGCTCCAAACTTCTGCCTCAAGTTGATTTTATGGCTCTGTTGAGTGTCCGTCGCGACGCTTGAGTACAAAATCATTTGACTAAATTTGAATGCGATTGTGTGTGTGTGTGTGTGTGTGTGTGTGTGTGGGGTGACTGTGCGGGTGTATGGGTGTCTGCCTATGAGTGGGCGCGTGGAACAGTTGCTTTATCTATGCAAAGTAGGTCCTAGCAGCAGCTCGCCTTCGAGCCAACTGCTTGCTTTTCATATGATTTTGTGAAGCATTTTTAAATAATTTTGAATAAATCAAAAGCATTCTTGTTGCTCTTTGCTTATTCATATATTTATTGCTGGGATTATGGGTAGCACTCAAACAGTGTTGTAAAGTGTCTGTTGATTGAGCTTGAATGCAGCCGCCTCTAGCTCTGCCTGTGGCTTACCGATTTTGTAGCTGATCGACTGATGATCCACGATCAACTCCAGTTCCAGTTCCAGTTCCAGTTCCAGTTGCAGTTCCAGTTCCAGTTCCAGTTCCAGTTCCAGCTGCAACTTCAGCTTGTTTCTAACATATTCGACAGCGCAGTGCCAGCATTGCAATTGGATCTGGCCCAGTTCAACTCTGTGTCTGTGTGTGTGTCTGTGTGTGTGCGTGTGTGTGTGTGTGTGTGTAACTGTGTGCAGGGTGCTTTCTATAGCCCTGCATGTGTGTGCGTGCGTGCGTTTGGTCAATTCCCATGTGTAGCTGATTTCGCCATCATTAAAATCATCTGAATTGCCGCTTGTGACATAATTTGCAGTCATCTGACCCCATTCAGTGTCCAATGTCCACAACCACCTCTCCCCCTCTCCCCCCCTCTCTCTCTCTCACTCTCTCCCTCTCACACACTCTCGCTTTGCCCAAAAAGGTCAACGAAGCGTATTTTATGAATAGATTGAGAAAAAAAATTGGAATAAAAAAAAGAAAGGGATACCTACCCATGGCAATAATGTTAAATGCCATCTCACTCTCTCCCTCGCCCTCTCTCTCTCTCTCTAACCAACTTGTTTGTAGGTTAAAAAGCTAAAGGACATTCATGAGCACTGCGTGTTTGAGGGGAAGTAAAAGGGGTAAGTGAAAGGGTTGAGAGAGAGAGAGAGAGAGAGAGAGAGGGAGGATGAGAGCTGAAAGCGAGGCCGAGGAATAGTGAATTAAAGAGCAATAATTAAATTCAAGAATTCTAAAGTGGACAAAGTTGTTAATAGATTCTATGAAGTGAGTTAGCTAAAATAGTATGGGTTATACATATACATATACATATACATATACATATACATATACATATACATATACATATACATATACATATACATATACATATACATATACATATATATGTAAATATCGACTTCCTAAAATATTAAAAGCGCTTTCAATGGACTCTTTAAGGGCACACAGTGCCATGAATAAGAAATGAAACCAGTATAACAGTTTATAACAGAATTAAGGAGGCTAGAATTGTGAATGTTTAGCACTCCATAAATTTGAACGGGAAGTAAACGCCTATATACACATATGTGTATTGGACTAGCAAATACACACGTATAACACAAAATAATTAAAGCTGTATAACAGTTTATATAAGAACAGACGAGTGAAAGGCATATACAACACTGATCCAAAATAATGAGTAGAACAGCTCATATGAAAGCGTAATAAAATAGAATATATGGAGTATAACAGTTGATATTAAAGAGAATAGATAGCATAGAGTATAACAGTTTAAAAAAGTATAGTAGTTCGAACACATAGTTCGAAATAGCCAAATAAGATGGTATAACAAAAAGTGTTATACTATTTTATTTTACATCTTTGCAGCTCTGGAATTTAGGGAAATTCTAGACAGTTTATATAAAATTAAATTATAGTTCCAGTAATTAGCATAACAGTTATATATATAATGTATACAAGATATAAATGTAGTTGTAGCTTATATAAGCAATTCAATTCGAATATAACAAATCGATAATAAATAGACGAACTGTCATACGAGGCAGTTACGATAAGGAGTCGAAAATAAACCAACGTTCAATAGCTCCGTGAGAACCAAAAGCTTTGCTGCCCTAAGCAAGCCGTCTAGACATCTTCATAGTTCGACTGTTTATATTCAGATATCTCACATAAATATATATTATATGTATATCGTATATCAGACATATGCATATGTGCATATGCAGGGCTATCTTATAAAAGTGTTAAAAAAGACGCAATTAGGCAATTATGAAATGCGAGAAACTTGATCTGGGAATGCGATGCGATAGCGCCTGGAATGTTCTGTTAAAGATATATTTAGCTAGTTGATAATCAAGATGGAGAGATTATCTTAATCAAGCAGTCGAAAGACGCTGTGGAAACTGTGTTAGCAAACACGTGCGTCAACGCCAGCTGAGCATGCTCGACGCGCACATGCCCTGTTCAATGCAATTTGTTATATAAAAGCAGGAGTGCGTAGAGGAGTTTATATAATAGAGGTTAAATGTATGTATAACTCTAAGAAGAGACAGTATAACAGATAACGGGTATTAAAGAATTTTTTTATATAAAACTAGACAAACTTATGTGAGAGAGGAATGAATAGGGCAGTCTATATATATAATAGATCTTAGTATACTTATATATGTATAACAGATAATCATAGAGTCAAGAGTAGTACAGGGTATACAAAAAATCTACTGCCCACTCAAGTGGGACCAAACCGAACTGGATAAAACTCAAGCAGCCAAGTGAAAAGAATGCATTAATGGGGTTTATATATATATGAATATATATATATATATATATATATATATATATATAAAATTATAGTCTCGCATCGGACTGGATTTTAGTGGACCGCATTGCGCTCGCATAATTGTATAAATTTTTATTAGTGCATAGTTTAAATTAGTACATTATACTTAATGTATGGGTGTGTGTGTGTGTGTGGTGTGTCGTGTGTGTGTGTGGTGTGTGTCTATTCAAATAATATGTGTGTGTGTTTGTGTGTGTGGATATTGCCTAATATATATATATATATATATATATATATATATATATATATATATATATATATATATATATATATATATATATATATATATATATATATATTATATTTATATATAGTTAGATAGAGAGTGCATATATCTCGTGCCCTAGTCGGGCGCACAATATTGACGTATCTCGGTATAGCCGCAGGGCCGCAAACAGCACTCGTGGATGGGTCCGTTCTGCAAGGGTCTGTAGTAGGTGCCGTTGGTGGCGAAGCGCTTGCTTCGACTGCCAAAGCTTTGAGCTATATACACAAAGAGTTCAAATTAGTGTTAGACTATATATGGAGAGAGATTTATATATATATATCGACTTACGATAGAGCTCGGCTAGCGATACGGTGCGTCCCTTACATATTAAGTGGATGGTCTCATCTAGATCTTTGCTGCAGCGATGCTTGATCTCTAGCTCTTCGGGAGGGAAAGCGATCGGCGAGCTGACCACCAGGGACAGGCCGACTGTCAGACACACTACCATGGCGAGCAGGGAGAGGATTCGCGAGCTGGACACGGCGAAAATCATCTACAAGATGAGAAATAATATATAATATATATGAGAAATATATATATACATCTCGAGTACTATGTATAAAAAAATATATTATAATATGATACTTTTTTTAAGGGTCTATGTACTACCTATACTTTTATATATAATATATATATTATAAAATATTTAAGATAGTTTTGACAATCATTTATAAAGACTCATCACTTCGAACCCAATGAAAATAAGAATTGAGCTTTTATCTTACCAGAAAATAAACCATTTCTTAGATAGCCCATAGAAGAGCAATATTATAGATATATGTAGAAGGAATTTTGTTCTGCTCAGCCCAATCCAAAGAGAGAGAGAGAGAGGGAGAGACACTAGGAGGGGACTCAGCTCAAAGAATTATATCGTTGGTCCCGCTGAAAGTCCTGTTTCTTGGGTTCAACGTATTATACTTAAACTGTACTCAAGTTTTTTTAAGACCTAACTAACTTTAGTAATAACAATATTTAACAATATTTAATTAATTTAAATCATGAACCGAACCAATTATACAGGGAATATGTTGTCGTTTCAAACTCCGTACAACCTTTTGTTTAGCTCCTCCGCGTCCATATATTTGTCGGTATTACCCATATCGCCTATGTAATATCATATTTGTGTTTGATAAAATGTGTTTTTATTTTTATAGCTCGCCAAAGTCTAAAAATAACAAAAATAACAAAACAAAACCCGGAGTCATTCGCATCTGCGTCTGCGGCTGCCTCTTTTCTTATCAATATCAAACAAATATTATTCTGTTTCCCTACAGAATCTTTTTGTAATATATGTATATATATACTATATATACATAAACTTCAATGGTTAAAAATAAACCCGAGCTCAGCTTATCATCTGGAACATACAAAATTTATTGTTGTTTTTAAATGAAAATCAAAGAGAAAACACAAAAAAAAAACAGAATTAATCAAAAATTTATAAAGAAAACAAAGAGAGAGATAGAAACAGAGAGAGAGAGGCAGACACGTTGAAGTTCTCTATATGTAATATATAGTATATTCTCATGGTAAGCTACACACATGTCATAGGGCAGGCTGTGTGCCCCAAGGTTGTGCGTGTTTTGACAGTCGAAACTTGTTTACGCCAGATAATGCAAGTGGAATCTAGGTGGAATTGCATGAACTGTAGCAGCCACGTGGCTAGCTCAGAAAAGAAAGGAAGTTCGAAAAGCTCAGCCAAATTTAATGATAAATCTGCTTATTAAGACTAAATAAATAATGATATAACAAATTTTTTTATTTTATTTTTTTTTTAAATTAATTTATTATAAATTATTTAGTTTAATTTATTTAATAATATTTTATTTTTATTTTATACTTTGCCTTGAAGACAATGAATTCAAAGAAAAATATTTTTAAAAAAATTATTTTTAATATTTAACAATATTTTTAAAAATCTAAAAAAATTCTTCAATTAATTTTTTTTTTTTTTTTAGATTTTTGAATTCAAGGCAATGAGTAGCCTAACAACATTTTAATGTAACTTTAATTAGAATAGAGCTTTACCTAATACTGACTATATGTATAGTAAAATATATACCTATGTATATATGTCTATACATGATTTCATGTAGCATACTTATTTGAAACAAATTTTATGGTTATATATAGTTGAGCGTGAACTCAACGATATAGTTTGAATTTGTATTATAAAAAATTAAAAAAAAAAAAAATTAAAAACTCTATTTAAAGAAAGCTGAACATTTTGTATATATTCCACTTAAATTTAGCTATATATTATTAAAAAAAAAAAAAAAAATGAAGTGAAATAAAAGAAAGTTTTTTACTTACTTTTGCATGTCAAAAAGTTGTGGATCCTTGATGAAATATATAGTGTATATATGTATTATATATATTTATGGTGTATGTATGTCGATGTATGTATATATAATGAAGATGCTGTTGCTGCTGCTGCTGCTGCTGCTGTTGTTGTTGTTGTTGTGTTTCTTTCTTTTGGAGCTTTTTATCACTTGCTTAAGGAACTTTCTTTTTGTTATCGTTTCTTTTTTGCAATCACACAGTTTCGAAAATCACAATTGTTTTTTTTATTCTTTTGTGTCACGAAAAAAAAAATATATTAAATAACAGTTAGACACATATAGATATGTATATGGATATATGGGGGGAGGAGTAACACAATCAAGAAAAAAAAATTTTATTAAAATAATAGAAGAAAAAAAAAATATATATAGTTATAAATTTTATTTGAGCCTGGCTAATTGCTGTCGTTTACGAGCTGGTCAAGACGTGAGTCGGGGCTAATGGTGTGGTCGGGCGTGTCTTTGGAGTACGATTGTTATTTAGCTCGCGTGCAGTTTTGCGATTTTGTTGCATTGCGTTGTTGTTGTTGCTGTTGTTGGAGTTGCTTGCGTTGCTTTTCTCTGGCTCCAAAGTGTGAAGTTCCGGTGGGGTCCTGCCTACGCGACCAATCGCCGACTGTTGGACTCTGACGATGATGCCTTTTTTTATGTTTCTTTTCTTTTTTTGCGTTGGAGCGCTCGACCCAACGATGCGTCTGGCTTGGATTTGGAACGCGCTTTGATGAACAGGCTCGGCGTGGCGTTGATCGTTGATCAAGCGACTTGCACAGAGACAGCCAGGCAGACAGAGGCAGACACTCTCTCTCTCTCTCTGTCTATCTCCCTCTCTTGCTCCCTCTCTCTTTTCCAATATCAAGCTGCGCTGCGTTGTGCTGCTTGGCTCTGTCTCGCTATCGCTCTCGCTCGCTCTCACGCTCGGGCTGCCTCGGCCACTCACACAGACAAACGTAGCAACAATTGCGTTCCTGCGTTGACTCCTGCTTTTACTGTTGTTTCTGCTGCTGCTGTTGTTGTTGGGGGCTTTCGCTGACTAAGCTTTCGTCGTGCTGTTGCCCTTGCAGCCCTCTTGCTGCGATTCCTTTTGTTTGCTCGGCTCAGCTAGCGACGATCGGTACACGCCTACATTCGGCTCTGTATGCATGTGTTTATATATATATATATATATATATATATATATATATATATATATATGTGTGTCGCTATCGGTAAATATCGCATAAGCAATCAGCTGCTTGGCCTGCAGCACACTTATTACGAAATTGTAACCTCTCTTGCGCGCTCTCAATCTCTTTGTCTCGCTCACTCTCCCCTTGGATGAGTCGCAGTTTTTGGCACGCGCTCTCCCGTTTCGTTAAGTTAGTTGTGGTCTCTGCCTGTTAATGATTTGTGTGTTTGCCAGTGTTTGTGACTGCGACTCTGGCTGTGGGCACAGCGGCAACGGGGGCGAACCGCTGTGAATTGTATTTTTAGCGACCAGTGTTCTATAATTAGACGCAGACGCCCGACTCAGACTGCGGCTGCGACAGCGACTGCGACTGCGATTGTGGGCTGCGGGCTGCGGCTGTGACTGCTGTGCGTCTTGTTGTTATCTCATTTAATACGAAACAACATATGTATGTATGTACGTATACATGCACGCACACGCACACGCACACGCACACAAACTACTACACACGCACACACTTACACTCACTCAAGGCACTTGGAAGATTTGTTTGTTCGCTGGTTGTTTGCTTGCTTTGTCGTCTGATTGTTTCTCCTTTGGCTTTTCACTCCGCTCGAGTTGTGGTTCGATTTCTTCGGCCGTTTCCTGCGTGCGTTTCGTCAAGTGGTTCGCACCAAATTCGATTGGTTTCGAATTTAGTTCCGCTTTTTTAGTGTTCAGCAATTTAGCATATTTTTTTTTTTTGGTATTTGCCCAATTGCAGCAACAGAGCAGTTACAGTTAACGGTTACAGTTACTTTTATTTTTAAGCACACACTTCTTTTCAGGCACTCGTTGCTCGTTGTTTCACAGCCAAATTGAAAAAGAATTCTTTTGTGTGCTGCAAGCGCCTCTTGAAACATCCATCGGATTGCCACCCGAACCGAGCGAACCAGCCGAGTAACGGTTCTGTCGATCTCTGCACGAGCTTCTACATTGTATGTAAGTACACACATATGTACGTACGTACGTACGTGTGTGTGTGTGTGTGTGTGTGTGTGTGTGTAGGTATGCCTGCATGTCTGTACGTATGTCTACATAATTCGCATTACGCCGCCCTAACTGTGCTCGGTGCACTGGGCCCGCACACTGGTCTGTAGACTATCAAGCAACTCTTAAAAAAAATTTACTTTTATATTGAGTAAATAATTCATGAAAATATATAATGTATATAGATATAAATATGTATATGTATAATTATGACTTTAGTTTGTTTTATATACACACAATATACATATATATTAAAATTAATTGATAATTAAATTGATTTATTATTTTCCTTTTTTTTGTTTCTTTATGGTTTATTTGTATTTCTCTTGCTCTTTGATGCAGGCCGAGAAATATCTTTGAAATTCCCTTCTTAAATATGAAGCAAATAACAACGGGTCACTGTAGCCGTACATGAGTGTGCATGTGTGTGTGTGTGTGTGTGTGTGTGTGTCTGTATTCAGCATTAATAACAATAACAATGACAATATTAATAATATTTGCTATTGAACAAAGTACACACATGCACGCACACACACACACACACACACACACACACACACACACACACACACACACACACACACACATTCATATACATATACATATGTATATTGCAAGTGCATTGTGTGTGAGTTATCGGCTTGAGTACACGACGAACAACAATGCAAACAAAAAGAACAACTAGAGTGAATCCATCACAGCCAGTGACAGCAGCAACAGCAGCATCAATCTCTTCCACACACTCTCTCTCTCTCTCTCTCTGTGTGTCTCTCTCTCTCCCCACAATCTACACTGTTTGGGGTCGACAAGCAACAACATTGTTTAACCTGTGCACTTTTATTGATATTGCTGCTGTTGTTGTTGTTGTTGTTGTTGTTTCTGGGAATTCTAGTTTCTGGGAAACCAGTTGAGCCGAATGCCTTGCCGATTATCAGCTGTTGGGCGGCAGGCGGCTAGAGCAGTAGGCAGAGATGCGCTTGTACTCAATTGGCACTGTTATCGAGCGAAAGACCATTGTCTATTTAACATGCATGCATATTTATGCATGGATTTATTTATGTTATCAACGACAACGATTTTGGAAGCATTTCAAAGTTAATTATTTGCTTTGGCGCCTATAATTGGCATAGAGGGCAAGCAGATAAGACTTGTTTGTTATTTGTTTTTAGTTACACTTGTCGCTGCTGTCGTTGTTGTTGTTGTTGTTGTTGTTGTTTTCTTTCCTTTTTTTGTTTTTGTTTTTGTTTTTAAGCGGGGCTTTCCCCTCAGGATTGCTTGTATAACATTGAGCAACAAATTCATTTTTTGTTCTCGTCACTTTTTTTTTTTTTAGGTGCGTAGTACTCGTTGGGTCCTTGGCTTGTTGTGGAGCAGCTACTATTACGTGCACGACGACAATGTGTGAGTGTGTGTGTGTGTGTGTGTGTGTGTGAGCTCTGCTTTGATAACGGTAATGCTCTCTGATAAGGAATATTGTTGATGTTTTGGTTGCTTGCCATCGCTGTTGTTGTTTGTTGCAGCCAGCCGTATAAGAGCGGAAACCCACGACAACAACAACAACAACAACAGTAAAAACGTAAACAACGCAACGTGAATTCAACGTGATCTAGTTTCCATTAAAAATAACAGCGCGCGCCCAATCGTAGACCTCCCTATTTTTAGCACAATCTATCAGAGAGACAAAGCAGAGCGAGACCGAGAGCGAGAGAGAGAGAGAGAGCGTGATCTATTCTCTGAGAAACATTGGCAAGTTGTTGTTGCTGTTGTCGATAAGCAGAGGGTTGGGTCTCGGCTCTCGGGCTTGTCGTGTCTGGAGCTCGTCGGCGCTTGGGTGTTAGGTCTTGGGGCTTGGGGCTTGGGGCTTGGGGTCTGGTGCTGTGTACGCAACCGGGGTTCAAAGTCTGAGCGATGAGCAAGACTCGGCGAATTGACAGCCATTTCGACTGGATACGCTCAGCTTGGCTGGGTGGTGGGGAGGGGGAAAAAAAAGGGGGGGGGGTGGTGGTGGTGGGAAATTAAGGGATGGAAATTGGATAATCGGGTGAATCAGTTAAATCAACTAATAAAGGGAATTTGTCACATGCAAGATGCATTTTGTACATAATGCACTCAGGCTGGGGAGTAATTTCGCCTTTGCATGAATAAATTGCGGAAATATTGGGTAATCATAAATAGAGGGAAATTATGGAAAAGTGGAAATGCCGAAACAAGCCTGACTTAAGCAGTCAACTAATGTGACAATTGAATCAGATTAACTACAACTAACTTATCTTATTCATTTATAGCATAATTGGATAATTGGAGTGGAAGAAACGTGCCATAAAATATTGCTATAAATAAGCAGGGAATTTGAAAATAATGGGAGAGAATGCAAAATATTGGGAATATTTAAATCCTGTACAATGTGCTGCATATTCCTAAATTACACACATTTTTTAAATTGAGAAAAGGGATTTTCATTTTTCAAAATAATGGGAAAAATTCAAAATAATGGGCAATAGGGT
Organism: Drosophila fulvimacula; assembly: GCA_035045555.1. Taxonomy (NCBI): domain Eukaryota; kingdom Metazoa; phylum Arthropoda; class Insecta; order Diptera; family Drosophilidae; genus Drosophila; species Drosophila fulvimacula. The sequence goes on along the minus strand of JAWNOX010000110.1, from coordinate 1,693,166 downwards.
AAATCCAGTACAATGAGCTGCATATATATGTAAATTATAAAAAATCTAAAAATTAAAAAGGAATTATGTTGAAAAATAATGGGAAATGAGAAAGGAATTATTTGAACAAATAATAGGAAATACTGTAAGCCAATGGATATTTTATACTCAAATAAAATAGGGGTGATTTCGACAGATTGGACATTGCAGTGCTAATAATTTCAAAATAGGGCAGATTGCAACAATATGAAAGTTATTTATAATAGTGGGAAATATTGCAAGCACCTAGGAAATGCTATGAAATAATGTATGAATTAAATAATATATTAATACATATATTATTTCAATAAATAATAGCATAAAATATGCAGAATTTTGAATAGGCATTCCGGCAATACGTATTTACAACTAGACTGACAGAGACAACACATAACGCCCAGGCGCGTATTAATAAACACCAACAGATTTATCAGGAGCAGACAGATATTTATAGATATACAGATATATATATATATATATATATATATATATATATATATATATATATATATATAGACAGGAGTGAGCTGCAGATAACGCAGAGAGGGAGAGAGGGAGGGATGAGAAGTTGGAGCTGCCGCTGATAAGATTTGTGGGCGGCTACCCCAGCTGGAGTATAGATGGAATTCGCATCTATGCCGAGATGACGGATCGGCCGGCGGCTGCCCAGCGGGCAATATGTCTATATTGTTTACTGTGCTAAAATTGGATCTTCATTGATTGACATGAGCGACAAGTGGGCGCCAGTGCAACACGACGGCGACTCAGACGCAGATTATTGACCCAGAAGCGAAAAGCGGGTGGCGGTTGCTGGCGGGCGGTGCGATACCAGAGCCTAGACGAGAGTCCATTCCAGACATTGGCAACAATAACAACAATAACAACAATAACAATAACAATAACAATAACAATGACAGTAACAATGACAACAACCATAACAATAACAATAACAATGACAATGACAATAACAATGACAAAACATTATCAAATTGTGTGAACTTTGCATTTTCGCGTAGCCATTCGATTGATATTCGAATGGGCATAGCCAGCAGATCTCAGAGAGGATTACAGATAATGTTACACATGATTCAGATGATTCAGATGATTCAGGCTTCAGATTCAAATTCAGGCTTAGGTTCGTTTTCAGTTTCAGTTTCAGTTTCAGTTTGGATTCGAATCGTTTACAATACAAATTGCAAAGACACGAAGATGATGATTATGTTGGCTGGCGGCAGATTCTCCTGCATGTCTATGATCTGCTCGACCATGTCGTACGAGAGGGTATCCTCGGTCAGTGTGATTATGAGAGTATCGCTCACATAGTTCCCATCGATATCGAACATCGACAAGATGTCCTCGTCCTCATCGACGATCAACGGTAGTTCAGGCATTATCGCTCCTATTCACATATGTTTTCATCTATCAAATGTTCGGCTTCTACTTCTTCTTCTTCCTCTTCTTCTTCTTCTTCGATTGCTGCTTCCAGTTGTTCTTGTGATTCTGTTATTCTTTACCTGCTTCTGGCTTGATTTTCTTCGTCGATTTCCTATTCTTTGAGCTTTTCTTCTTCAGCGGTTTCTGTGCCGACTTCTCCTCCTTCTTCTTCTTCTTCTTCCTCTTCTTTATATTTTTGTTTATAAATTGTCCTTCTTCGCTGCAAATCGGTGTGAAATCCGTTTTTGGGCGCAAAAAAAAAAAAAACGTTTCCGAAATAATTTTCTTTCTTTCTCACAAATTTCGTGGAGTTTACTTTTGGAGCTGGGCTCTGTTTCGAGCACCCGAAATGCCTATAGCTAAACAATTTCTGAGTGATTAGCTCCTACGGCTTCAACTACGTCGGTTTCCGCTCTGCCAAACAATGACAGGAATCAAATAACATATCTGATTCGTGGCAACTGCCACTTGCCAAGTGTTTCCAGTCTACTCTGAAACTCTAACTGTAATTGCCGCTAGATGGCGCTAGGCTATAATTTTAGAGTGAATATTTTTGAAATATTTTGTATTCCTTAATTGTGACTGCAGATGAGATATATTTACTATATACATATGTATTTATCTGTTTTCTTTCTCCCTCTTCCCCCCCCCCCTCTCTCTCTCTCAATTTCTCTTTGTAGAGTATCTGTTCGTTGTGTACTGCCGTCTGCAGCACTTTTGCTATTTATTATTGAATTTTAAAGCGTTGACAAAAAAGAAAGGCACAGAAACAATGCAAAATTATCGCGTGAGTCAATAAACTGACGAACGACCGCTTGACCTGCGCCAACGACAGCAACAACAACAACAACAACAGCAGCAACGGGACTCGACCTTAAGCCACAGAAAATGCCGCCAACGACCATAGACACACATTCGGCTGCTGAGAGGCGAAAGGGAGAGGGTGAGGTAGCGAGGAGATTGGAGTTCATGGCCAGGATGCGTAAGCCCCGTTAGGCAGCTGCCAATGAACTGCAAGCGACATTGCACAGTGGCGCAAAGGTCGTTAAACTAGGCTACAAAACTAAATAAATCAAATTCAAATTAAAAAATAAAAATAAATAAAAAAAACAAATAAGAAAAAAATAAAATTTATATTAAAACAAAAGAAATAGTTTTTGTATTAATAATTTTAAATGTTTTTGTTGACTATAATTACAAAATTATATAAATATTAAAAATATATAAATATAATAAAAATAATATTATATCATAAAAATCAATATATTTTTGTTATATTTTATAATGTTAAAATCTAAATTTTTAACTTTTTTTTTAAAATACATTTCTCATTTTTCATTCACTTTAGTTTAAAGTAAACTTTTTCTATGTATATATATAATAATTTATAATATAAATAATTATTATTATTACACTACTAAAAAATAGAATAGAATATATATATATATATATATATATATATATTTATTTATTTATTTCTAATGTATGCCACACTTGTACCACAGTGCACGCTTTCAAGGTCAACAATTGGCCCAAAAAAAAAAATAATAATATCAGCAGCAGCAGCAACAACAAGAAGCTGAAGGGGACACAGCAGAAGCAGACAAATGAAATTGCGCCTAACGGAACACAGCTACGCAGAGCAAATGCAGTGCAAAAAATATATGTACATACATATGTATGTATATATAACGGGACTTGGTTGCCAGCGCCTAACTGTGAATTAGGCATTTGAACTGCGAGAGGTTGTCGCCCCGTCGCCAGGCGCGACCTTGGCCAGAGTTGCCAATTGGGGACAATGCACCAGCAGCCGAAAAAAAATGAATGAAGAAACGTGAATAGAAATCATGTTAATAAAAGTAAGAGAATGGCCTGGCTGGAGCTGCTCTGCGTGTGCGTGTGTGTGTGTGTGTGTGTCAGGCGTGTGACCTTTGAACCTAATCTAGAGAGATTCAGTTGTTGCATGGTTCTATGAATTGGCGCTCTCTGTATGTGTGTGTGTGTGTGTGGAAATCAACATCTGTAATCGGCACACGGCAATCACTTGGGCAACGCGTGGAGCCAGCTGTAAACAAATAACAACTGCTTAATGTATACATATATATATATATATATATATATATATATATATATATATATATATATATCATATATGTAATATATATAATACATAATATACATATATATATATATATATATATTTAGATTGGAACTACAATAATCAGCAATAGTAATCAATTAATCATTGACAAAATAATAATAAATCGGGAATAATGCATGCTGGACATGTGGCTGACCTTTGCAATATTAGTTGCACTTACAAATAGTTGCAATAATAATATCAATTAATTTTAATTAATTCGTTTATTTATTGTTTAGCAAAGGCGAAGGCAAAGGCAAAATTAAACTCACATATCACACGCATTAATTATTTATAATATATATACATCTATATACATACACATACATACATATATATATATGCTCGGTGCCTTTGCCATATAACAGCGTAAAAGCTGCTTTTTAAATTTGGCGCCTTCAAGTGTTAAAGCGCCACCTGTCGCCTAGCTTGCGTACCTAGCCGCATGCTGTTAACTTAACAGCACTGCACAGCTGTCAGGCTAAACTATCGCTGTTATTGCTGCAATTCGATTAATTCTTTTTCGCACCGATAACTAACAAACAGCAACGGCAACAACAAAAGCTCTGTTTGGACCGACGTAAACCAACGTTGGCCAATAAAATGCTCAATATAAAACATGTAAGTTAGGTGCAACAAGCATGTACATACATATGTATATTGCCGCATGTACATGTTGTATTCATATGTTATTGATAAGTACGAATTCCAATAACTTGCGCATTGTACCCATACTTATGCCGTAAGCCGTCTTATCAGCGACGTGCCGACGTGCAGTCGCACGGGCTAAAATTAAAAATACTCTAACAAAAACCCACAAATACCGCAAAACAAATTAAAACTGTTAACAGCACTTAGGCTAATGTTAATTAAATTTGGCAGCGAGATTGACTAACTGCTTCGGATATGAGTGTAAAAACAGTTGTGTGTGAGAGAGAGAGAGAGAGAGAGAGAGAGAGAGCGGGAGAGATGAGTGAAGCAGTAAACTGCTCAGATGATGCAGACGACAGTAAATGATCTTTAAGGCGAACAGCAACCGTCAAATCTGTATGTGAATCGACAGCAAAGATTTGTGCTGTGCCTGCAATTAATTGGTAATTACTTTTGATAATTATTTATTTATTGCACATGAGTCGTTTTGTTTATTAGATGCGCTAGGCATAGATTACAAATTGCGCGCTACAGTGAGCACTGGCTAACGTTGATATGGCCAAAAATTGCTTGAAGGTTAAACACCTGGCAATTGTTGTTCTCAGTTAATTGGCAATTGCTGTTGCTCCAAACCGGTAAATGCTGGGCACCAGCGGGGGTAAGGGCGGGACCGCTTGTTGCCTGCAATGTGCTTATTCTTGCTGTTGTTGTTGTTGTTGTGTGGAGAGCGGCGACAAGGTCAAAGCGTTTGCTTGGCCGCTTGTATGGGCTCCAATTTTGACCAAAGCCAAATGCTTCACACACACACACACATGAGACTGTGTGTGTGTGTGTGTGTGTGAGTCTTGGCAGCACAATCAATACAGATGTAAACGCTCGACGGCGTCGCGTCGCGTCGCGTCGCTTACTATCGAAGTTGTTATTTGTACATATAAAATTTGTATTTGTTTGTGCCGCATACTCGATTCGCAGCTCACGGAGGACGGACGTGTTCTCCAAGAAAACCGTAGAATCTGTCTGTGCGTGTTCAGGAGACGAAAGCCTCCAGCGTTCACATCTCTCGCCTTTTGGTACCTGTTGCATCTGTCGTGCCGGGTTTGTTTTCCACATTCTTGGCCATAAACGGGGCTTTTTTTTTCTGTGTTTTTTTGTTTTGGTTGCTCGCATCGAAAAAGCCGAACGCGTGTGGCGAGAGCGTGCGCAAGTGCTGTAAAGAGACTGTGTGTGTGAGAGAGAGAGAGAGAGAGAGTGTGTGGGGGAGAGCGCGCGAGTGCAATAGGGTATATGGCGTAATCCCACAACACATTGACACACTCTTAAAGAATGCACGCAAGTGAACTACTAGCTCCGATATGAGCGAACAGTGCATGCCCTATGCGCGCAGCTCGTTAGAGATGAGCGTTTGGAATTTGACTTTCTGTAGAAGCTATCGCTAAGAGAGCCAGAAACGTGCTGGAAGCTGTTATTTTATTAATTATTTATTAAGTACAAGAAGTGGTATTATTTGTACAAAATTATTTTAATTAAAAAAAAAAATTGAAATTATAATTATTTTTTTTTTTTAATTATTAATTAATTGATTAATTTATTTTCAGGTTGCAAAACGGTTATCGTCTAGCTTTCACGCTAAAGAAACAAATTCTTTGTTCATTTGCGGCACAAACTAGGTATTTTCGTAAACTATATATCATATCTGATCCCTGATTTGACTAACAATCTCTAATCTCTTATCTCTAATCTTTACTCTATAGATTAACGGAAACACAGTATAAAAGGCATTGGACGCGCCTGGTGAACACATCGAAATACTCAAATTATAAACAAATACACACAATGGGTTCCATGCTCTGTAAGGAATACAAAACGACTGGCAAAATAACGCCCAATCCGGATCAGAATTCAGGTATTATAGAGGCTTGAAGATGGCAAGCAAATGAGAAGAAAGAAATTTGAATATGAAAGAAAAGATCTGTAGAATTAAAGGTGAGAAAGAGAGAGGGAGAGGGAGATGGAGAGAAGAGAGAGAGTAAAAGAGAGAAAGAGAATTATTAAGTTTACATCTTTATCTATTTAACTTTAACATTACTGTAACATTTATTGTTCTCTCTCTCTCTCTCTCTCTCTCTCTCTCTCTCTGTCTATCTCGTCTTGTAATTATATTCGTTTACCTTTCTAATTGCCTTTAACTGCTCTCCGTCACGCAATCAAATTTTCTATTTTCCATTTGCAATTGTTTAATTATAAATCAATAATAATGCCATTTGTTGTACGAAATGTTGGTGAAAGAGCATCAACGAGAGAGACAGTCAGAGATGAACACAGAGAGAGAGAGAGAGAGAGAGAGAGAGAGAGAGGGGGGAAGAGCAGAGGGCTGTCGCATAATGTCGCTCAGCCTGCCTAGTCGTTCTTCTGCCACCACTCGGCGCTTCTTTCAGTTTGCACTCTTAGCTTAACTGGAACGGCGGCGATTTCTGTTTATTACGAATTAAAGCTTTCCAGTGAAGGTTTCTATAGACGTCAAAAAGCTTTACATATCAAACGGATTATTGCTGTTGGGTAAACCAGGCTAAGTCTAAGACAAAACAAAATATTTTTATTTTATTTATTTTTTTTTTTCGGTTTCTCTCATTTTTTTTTTACATTTTCTATTACAATTGTTTTGAGTGTGCGACAAGGCCAACCGGTTCGCCCTAGTCTTGAGTGTGATTTTGTGTGTGAATTTACTCTGAATTTACGCTCCACTCAAGTTAATTACATTAACTTATAATTTGTAGCCAAGCTCTGATTCATTAACTTGTTTCTCTTTAGCATTTTTGTGTAATTTTCGCTATTTTTTGTTTTAAACAAGTTGTGACGTCATGGGGCTGGACAGGTTTTTTATGCCCATTAGAAATGAGTAAGAAAAGGCGTGCAACAGGCAGCAGCAAGCATGACGCGGCAGAAAGTAGAAGCTATGAGTAGGGCTAGATCGAGCTCAGCTTGTCCCACTGCTCAAGAATGTATATGCATGTATATATATACAAGCTGAGCCCAGCTGGGCATCGATCGTAATGTCCTCCCATTAACCGACTTTAACTACTGCATACATTAGGCAGGGTATTTGCTAGTCGAGCCCATTAGTCACATATTGTTCATACGGCGCACATTTGGAATTTCGGTTTGTTTTTTAATGAGCTGAAAATCAATGAAAAAAACTGGAATTAATTAAAAGTTCTTTTTACCTGCGCGACAGAAGAACTTAAAGTTATTCTTATAAATAAAAGGTACAGGCAAAGGCAAAGGCAAAGGCAAAGGCAAAGGCAAAGGCAAAGGTAAAGGTAAAGGTATTTCAAAATTGCAATGCTTAAAAACTGGGTCTGCAGAGGAATATGTATATGTCTACCAAATTTGGTAGTTCTATTTATATAAAAAATATACAAAAAAAAAAAATCCTTAAATAACTGCAAAATCAGCTCGATGTTGAGCGTTAAGAGTCCTTACTAAAGCTAGAGGGAGATTTGTTGATGTATAATGTTGATGATGATGGGATAGGTATTATATGTATATAAAGGGAAGTGGCCTACGTAAATATTATAACCTAAATTGCCTAAGTGTATACAAATATATACTTGTCTGCAGTTTTAATGGGGTATGCTCCAAGTCTATAAAACTAGTTCTAGAAATAGTTGATACTTCAAGAAGTTATAGAATTTTAAGCAATATTGAGTACCAATAGAATTAACTAGGATTTTTGGGTATTCTTAGATTCATTTAGCGATCTGGCAACGCTATATAATAGGTGAAAAGTTGTTTTAAAACATATATCTCTTAGTCTATATCAATATCTAGCTATATCTATATCAATATATATCTTTATCAATATCTAGCTATATCTTTACCTTTCTCTAGATATATCTATATCTATAACTATATATACATATCTATAACTCTATCTCTATCTTCATTTATATTCAGATACCTCCATTTAGCCTTACCTACATTTGTCTACCATTATATCCACCAACGCCAATTGCTAAGCTATCAGTCATCGCCACGTGCTTGGCACATTGCTAGCCGTCATCTAGTCATCATTTGGGCTGCGCCCTATTAAATATTCGATTCGACAACCCATGAGTCAGCACATTTTGTACTTTGCTTTGTCCTTGAAGACATCGATTTCGTTGTGGCCCAAAAGCCATTGAATAATCTATTAAAAAAGAGGGCAAAAAAAAAAGTGAAAGCCCTTTCGATTTGTCTGACTGATTCTACAGATATACGAATGTATATAAACATTGTCATACTGATTAGCCTGAACAACTGTTTGGACATAGGCATTCGATACGGTTGCGGCATGTCCGACTTTTATCTAACAATTGTGATTGTGCAGTTCTTATCAGTGAACTCGTGTCTAGCACTTGAGGAACTTGCAATTCATTCTATTAATCATCGAAGAAATCAAATGGGAATTACCGAACGCCATTAGTTTGATGGGTTTGCCGTTCAGACAGGCAAATCCTGTCGAAGTATCGAACGATCTCGGAATGTACCTTGCCTTGTAGAATTCATTTCAATTGTTGATTGCAACTGGAACTAGTTCCGCTGAGTGGTAAGCTGAAGAATCTTAAGTTGAAAGTTTCATTTGATTTGTGTATTCGATTAAAGTTCTTATCTTAAATTGATATTACCTGTAGTTGCAGCTATAGTTCCATAGCAACTGAACTAGTTCCGAACTGATTTTGAAACTGGTTCCTTACAACTGCTTTCGAAACGCTCAAAGCTTGAGTCTGTGTTAGTTCTTTTTTTTTTTAATTATTACTTTGTTTTTACTGGTTCGTAATTGTTTATAAACTGGTTCCAAAATAAAATTCTAAACTTGGTTCCATTTAAGTTCCAGGGTTATGGAACGTTTAATGTATCTTTTCAGACTAGTTCAGAATAAGTTCCTATCTAGTTCCGTAGCAGACACATAATAGTTCGGAGCTAGTTCCAACATGTGAACCAATTAGTTCACTTTTTAACTCGTTCCGCTTAGCTTGGAACTAGTTCCACCGTGTGAATCAATTAGTTCACAGCCAGTAAATACCAATACGAAAGTATGCTTTCAAAGTTCCAGTTCCACAACTGGTTCCAAAAAAAGTTTATTTATAAAAAAATGTCGAAAAAAAATGAACTTATAGCTAAAGTTATGGAATTCCATTTAGAACGTGTTGCTCTGCTTGGTGGCCAGCAGCTCCATGCGCTTGATGGCATCGTCCAGGAATTGGCGTTGCAGCTGCAGCTGTGAGAGCAGCTCCTCGGCGTTGAGCAGCTGCAACTGTTGCTGCTGCTGTAGCTTCTGCTGCTTGTTGGTTGACTCCGGCCAGTGGCTGCCACGTAGCATGCCAGCTGGGCTGGAAGAGGGTGAGCTGGCTGCACTGGGTCGCAGCATGGCCAGCAGCCGCTTGATGAGCGAGGGCGATGCATTGGGCTCCGGCTGGGCGATGCCAACGCTGGGCACCGAGTCCGGCATGGCCAGCAGCGGGGTGAAGAAGTAGGAGCCAACGCCCACTGGGGATCGGGGCGTGCTGCTGTGCACAGCCTCGCGTGGCAGCTCCTCCCTAGTGCCGCTGCTATTGGTCTGCAGCGCGTCCAGCTGGAGCTTGAGCTCGTTCAGCTTCTGCTGCAGAAAGCCAAAGTCCGCAGACAGATTGAGCGCCAGCTGCTGTGCGTCCTGCTGCTGTTGCGCCTTGCCCTCCAGCTTGTCGATCTGCCGCTGTATGTCCAGCTGCCGCTGCTGCAGCTCCTCCACCAGCAGCGGCATCTCCGGCGTAAATCTGTCCATATAGAGGCGCCCCAGCTCGGCCTGCAGCAGCTGCTTGTGCACACGCAGCGCGTTCAGCTTTAGCTCCAGCTGCTGCTGCTGCTGCTGCTGCTCCTCCGGTTGCTCGCTGCTGGCTGCAGCTGCTCCGAGCAGCAGCAGCACGAACAGCGCCAGGCAGAGTTCTGAATGCAGCGAAGACATATTAACAACTGACAGCCCGGCCAGCTAGCTGCTTTCTATGCCAGCCCAGCCTAAGCAGCAGGCGACGCTTTCTACTCGAATATTTAAGCTGCTCTATAAAAACACAGAAAATACAATCGGAAAACGGGAAAAGTCATATTAAATGTTGATTTCGTTAAACTCGTTAAGCTGCAGTGTGACCAAGTCGTAGGCTCGCCCCCAGCCCCAAGTTCATTTCAATATTTTTTTGATCTGCTTTGCAGGTGCCGCCGGTTCCTATCAATCGAAGTGCGAGAAGATGCTCGCGGTCAGCGTTGAGGTCAGCGAGAATGATGCGGAGTACACCGAGGCCGTGGCCGTGTGCCAGGCGAGTGAGGTGTCGGAGAACAGCATGAAGCAGGTGGACTTCAATGAGGACACCAGCGTGCTGTTGGTCAAGCAGCATGGACGACTCCATGCCATTGGCTCCAAGTGCACCCACTATGGTGCGCCGCTCCAGACGGGCGCCCTGGGCGTCGGCCGTATCCGTTGTCCTTGGCACGGCGCTTGCTTCAACTTGGAGACGGGCGACATTGAGGACTTTCCGGGACTCGATTCGTTGCCCTGCTACAAGGTCAACGTCAGCGAGGAGGGCCAGGTTATGGTGCGCATGAAACGCAGCGAACTGGAGTCATCGAAGCGTCTCAAGAACATGGCCAAGCGTGACCCGAAGGACGAGCGTTGCTTTATTGTTGTCGGCGGCGGGCCATCGGGCGCCGTCTGCGCCGAGACTCTGCGTCAGGAGGGCTACACCGGCCGGCTGATCATGGTTTGCCGCGAACCCTATTTGCCGTACGATCGCGTCAAGGTCTCCAAGTCGGTGAGCGTCGACATAGAGCGTTTGCAGTTCCGCGACGAGCAATTCTACAAGGATCACGGCATCGAGGTCTGGACGGACGTGAGCGCCGACAAGCTGGTCACGGCCCAGAAGGAGCTGCACTGCTCCAATGGGTATGTGGTCAAGTACGACAAGATCTATATAGCCACAGGCAGTTCGGCCTTCAGGCCGCCCATTCCGGGCGTTGACTTGGCCAATGTGAAGACAATACGTGACTATAGCGACGCCCAGGAAGTCTTCGGAATGCTGACGCCCAAGATGCGGGTCGTCTGCCTTGGCTCCAGCTTCATTGCCCTGGAGGCGGCCTCGGCGATTGTCTCGAAGGTGGCGAGCGTGACGGTGATCGGTCGCGACACGGTCCCATTGAAGGCGGCCTTTGGCGAGGAGATCGGCGCCCGTGTCCTGCAGCTGTTCAAGGACAACAATGTGAACATGATCATGGAGAATAGCATCGTTAACATCATTGGCGATGACGAGGGTGAGCTGGTCGAGCTGGACCTGGCGGACGAGTCGACCATACCGTGCGATCTGCTCATCCTGGGCACCGGCTCCTCGATGAACACCGAATTCCTAGCCGACTCCGGCGTGCGCGTCAACGAGAACGGCTCCGTAGATGTGACCGACTTCCTCGAGACGAACGTGCCGGATGTCTATGTGGGCGGCGACATAGCCAACGCCCACATCTACGGCCTGGCCCAGTCGCGCGTCACCATTGGCCACTATCAGCTGGCCCAGTACCACGGCCGGATCGCCGCGATCAACATGTGCGGCACCATCAAGAAGACCGAGGCGGTGCCCGTCTTCTTCACCCTGCTCTTCGGCAAGGGCATACGCTATGCGGGCTATGGTAGCTACAAGGAGGTCATCATCGATGGCAGTCTGGAGGACATGAAATTTGTGGCCTACTATGTGAACAATGGCGACACCGTGACCGCTGTCGCCTCCTGCGGCCGTGATCCGGTCGTTGCCCAGTTCGCCGAGCTCATCTCGCAGGGCAAGTGTCTGGGACGCGGCCAAATCGAAAAGGCATCCAATCGCCAGGCCTGGACGGCCAAGCTGCTGACACCGTTGCCCAAGGTCCGCTAAATACACCTGAAGTTATCGATCCCATGCCAGTTATCACTTACTCAGCCAGCCAGTCAGTCAGGCAGTCAGGCAGCCAGCCCCAACAAGATATTCATTCTCATATATATCAATTTATATATATTATATATAGTATTATATTTGCTCATGACTGCTCGTCTAATACACACCCATTAATATATATTTTGTAACTCACACACACATATATATATATATATATATATATATATATATATATATATATATATATATATATATATATATATATATATATATATATATATATATATATATATCCATTTTGCTTCTTGATATTCAAAATTGTATCGTGGCAAAATTTAAAAAATTGTTTTGTATAATAAAAATATTTGAATTTTTTTTTTAATAATGCGTTTTTTATTTTTGATACATAATATAAATATTTATATATAATTAAATAATATATTTTATATTAATAATCGCTCAAATAGAGAAAAGAGTATATTGGTTGCCAGTTCGTGCGTCTGGTTATCATATATATATATATATATATATATATATATATATATTCATTTTTTTTATAAAGCGTTTTTAATTTCTTTTGAAATATTTTTGATATATAAATAATATAAATAAATATTTGTATTAAATAAAAATTTAAATTTGAGAATTTCTTGACTGTTTTATTATATATATTTTATTTATATTTATAATAATCATAAATATTAATATATATATAAATAAATAATATATTTTATATTTATGCTCGTTCAAATAGTGAAAAGAGTTTCCAGTCCGTCCATATATATAATATATTTATAGGGAAAATTTGAGCCCTGGTATTGGGGCTACGATAGCACGAAAAACCTCGCAGCATATTTGACATTTCCTTCAAAATTCGAAATTGAAAACAACATTTACTTTCAACGCTCGTAGGCCAAAGCAACATATTCCATAATATATATATATAAATATAAATTACAAAAATATATAAAAAAAAGTATTTATATATATATAAAGAGAGAGATTAGAGCTTCACCATGGCCCTGATGTTGGTACCTATGGAATCAATGATGCGCAACTGGCTGGAAGCCTGGCGATCCCTCAACAAGGATTACGACCGGGTAGCCAAAAATGTGTCCAAGTTCAAGAAGTTGGTGCGTCCACAGATCCAATCGAATCTTCAGGTAGACTTACGATTGAGTTGAGATTCTTTGCAGATCTTTCTAGCTGCCCAGCAAATACATTGCTACGAGTTGATATTGTCGGAGCGCAAGATTGTGAATGATATTTTTCTCAAATTTATCGCGGATGCCGGCGACATGTCCAACAAGCGTCGCACCAGGAGTTACAAAGTGACGAGCGAGCATCAGGCAATACTGGGTCAATTGATTGGGCTTAAGCTTCAGTTGGCCGAGCGGAATAATACTCTGGTTAAGTTCAAGCTGGAGTTGCATGCTTTGCGCCAGAAGCTGCGTCAGCAGGCATACAAAACGGACCGGATGACGGCGCGCTTGAACCGCAACCAATTGCAAACTAAAAAGCTCTTGGAGCGCAACAAAAATTTGAATACGCGGGTAAATATCCAACTATCGGTATATCGATATTTATGTAAAGCGACTGTTCCTTCGCGATAGTCCATGGAAATGTTAGAGCTTTATAGGATGCGGGCTCTCATGTTTGTTCTTAAGCTGATTGGAATGGCGCAGGAACTGATTGTTACCAAAACCAAGTCGAAGGCATGTGAGGATGCCAGCGACCATCTTAAAAGGTAAATACATCTAGCACATTTTCAACAACTATCCAATTGTATATAAATATGCATATTTATTCATAGTAAGAACAGACAGATACAATTGCGTCAGAGAATACTATTGAAAAAAATCGCAAAACGAACACTGCAAGATACAAATCATACAGATAATTCGGTAAATGGAGCCCGTAATATTATTTCCACAGGTTTTCATTATATGGACTTTCTATGGAATTGCGTGTCGAGCTTGGCTCAGTGTCCTAATCTGCCAGGACCTGGTAAACGCTGTGAATGGGCTGTTGTCTAGATATAAGTTACATATACTAAAAAAAAAAGCAAAAAAAACGATTAAAAAATAAAGATGTTAAATTAAAAAACTAATGTTAAGACTGCAGCGGCTGAAAAATTCAAATTGTTAAGCCTGCAGTAACGATACCAAATAAATTCAAATCGAAATATCGTTGATAGCAACTCTGGCGCATGGCTGACTTGTAAACGATATATGAAGCGATATATCGATTGACATTAATATGCCTTATTTGTTGTTCTTTCTCTCTTCGATTAATCGCCGACAATTTTTTTTACGCCACACACACACATAGCCACATGCACGCATACACGTATCCACTTACACATACGCACGCACTCACATACACGCACACACTCACACACACATAAAAACGCCCAATAAATTACAGTTGCAGGCAGCGTACACATAAAAGTTTTATAACAAAAAAAAAAAAAGCCAAGTAAAATATACAAATACATATATATAAACATATAGATACAAATAAGTAATCAAGGCATAAGGCGTTTAACAAAAACATTCCAAAATAAATAAATAGAGTTACAACCTTGCTGCTGTTGCTGCTGCTCCGTTGCAGTGTAACCAAAGTGTGGAAAAATAAAACGAAAAAAAAAAACAAAAACAAAAGGAAAAACAGCAAGAAACAAAAAAAAAAAAAGAGCGCCGAAACACATTTTCATCAATAATGAATTTCCTAGGCTTTGGCCAATCAGCCGAAATTGAAATTGTCTTCGATGGCGCCGAGAGCAAGAAGACCGCTGAGGTCAAAGGCGAGGATGGCAAAGTGGAGAAGATGCTGCTCTTCTACGATGGCGAAACAGTCTCAGGCAAGGTAAGCAGCAAAGGCGGAGGCGAGTGACTGTGACTGCTGTGGCTGTAGGCGTGGCTTCCGTTCCGTTGCCGCCCATCGACGTCGCTTATCAGCAGCTGCCGCGCAATGCCGCAAGTTCTTTAATGAATTTATGCAAATTTTTTATCGTTTTTATTTTCATTGGAATTTATATTATTCGCATTTGCTTTGTGTTTGTTTTAGGTAAATGTAACGCTAAAGAAGCCCGGCAACAAGCTGGAGCACCAGGGCATCAAGATCGAGTTTATTGGACAAATTGAACTGTACTACGATCGGGGCAATCATCACGAGTTCAAGTGCTTGGCCAAGGCACTGGCCCGACCCGGCGATCTCATCCAGAACAACAGCTATCCCTTCGACTTTCCCAACGTGGAGAAACAGTTTGAGGTCTATGCCGGCTCCAATGTCCGGCTGCGGTACTTTCTGCGGGCAACGATTGTCCGGCGGATAAGCGATATTACGCGGGAGGTGGACATTGCGGTGCACACGCTCTGCAGCTATCCGGAAATGAACAATCCCATCAAAATGGAGGTGGGCATCGAGGACTGTCTGCACATCGAGTTCGAGTACAATAAGAGCAAATACCATCTGAAGGACACGATCATTGGGAAGATCTACTTTCTGCTCGTCCGCATCAAGATCAAGCACATGGAGATCGCGATCATCAAGCGGGAGACGACCGGCACCGGCCCCAACATCTTCAACGAGAACGAAACGATTGCCAAGTACGAGATTATGGACGGGGCGCCGGTTAAAGGCGAGAGCATACCCATTCGAGTATTCCTGGCCGGCTACAATCTGACACCGACCATGCGGGACATCAACAAGAAGTTCTCGGTCAAGTATTTCCTCAATCTGGTGCTGATGGACACCGAGGATCGGCGCTACTTCAAGCAGCAGGAGATCACGCTGTGGCGCAAGGCAGACATACCGCGCTACCATGTCGCCCAGCAGCAGCATCAACAGCAGTCGCACCATCAGCATCAGCACGTGCCACTCCATGCGCCGCCGCATCTGGTCAGCGGTCCTGCCGCACCCACCGTCGCCCACTCGCTGATCAGCAGCAGCACGGATAGCGAGGGCGCGGCCATTGGTAGTGCGGGCGCCCAGGCCGAGTCGAAGATGGGCCTGTTTACGCGGGAAAGTCCCAACCAGGAGTTTAGCCAGCAACAGCCCGATTCGCCGCTGCCCAACTCCCCAATGACGCCGGGCAACGAGAGCCATGTGATTGGAGCAGCTGCGGCGGCCGAACGGGAACGAGGCATGGGCGATGGCGCTGCGGCAGCCACCACAAGTGCCTCACCAGTGGCCATGCTGTCCAGCACGCCGCCGCCGCTCAGCGCAGCAGCAGCAGCAGCAGATGTGGGCGTGGCCACCGGTACGATGGAGCCCGTGCTGCATGCTGCAGGCGATGGTAACACGGATTTGGATCTGAACGAGGAACAGCCGCAGGAGGAGCAAGTGGAGCAGCAGCAGCAGCGGATACAGCTCGTCCCTGATGATGAACTAACGGACGTGGCGCTGCCAGCGCCTCCAGCCGCAGCTGCCAAAAAGGTGAATGCTTCGCCTTTAAGTGCGGATTGAAGGATGTTTGGATGATGTCCGCAACAAGATGAACAGCAACAGCAACAACTCAATGGCTAGCTATAGCTGAAGCATATATATATATATATATATATATATATATATATATATATATATATATATATATATATATATATATATATATATATATATATATAATCTATTTTTTTAATATCTAATTTAAAGTTGTTAAAGGCAAAAGAAATATTTTATTGAAGTTATGCGCGCAACTGAATATCCACTTTATCCACTAGCTAACACCTACACACCTACACCTATACCTACACCTACACACCTACAGAGAGATGTCCTTGCTGCCCTATAAAAATTTTCCATGTATTACACTTTCCTCTCGCACGCTCTGCATTAGGCAGTCCGAAAATATTTATAGAATGAAAAATCTAAAATGAAAATTGTGAACATATATATTTATAATTATAATTCTGTTGTTAAACTCAGCTGAGCCACGCCCACTAGCACGTCCCATTCGCTGGCCCAACCAACACAAACTGCAACATCTCATTCCCTTTTGGAAAATTTGATTTTTCAATTAGCAAAAAAACCTGTTAAAAACAAGAAAAACAAAAACAAAATGAAAAACAAATGCTTTTTAAAAGTAAATTGAAATTAAAGAAAAATAAATGCGTAGGCGTAACTAAGTTATATACCGTTTAGAGAATATATATATATATATATATATATAGACAGAGAACATGTTAACATGCGGATATATATATATATATTTAAATATTGTATGAATACATATATATATATATATATATATATAATAAATATAAATAATATATACATATTTATCTATATATATATATATATATGCCTGCATATGTACATAACATAATTCATTATAATATATATATATTTATTTATATATATATAATATATAAATATTAAAATTTATCAAATTAATAAAAATGAACAAAAAAATACGATTTTTATATTCTTTAACATGAAAATGAGCGAAAGGCTTAAAAAACTGGACAGCTAAGCCGAAAGAACAAGAGAGATAGACGTATTAGAGAGAGATGATGATTTCTGATGAGCTGATTCAGTTTAGCGACAAATGCTTAGGACAAAATAAAGCCACATAGTCCTAGCTTAAACAGGCTAACTGATATCAGACTATATATATTATATCTATGAATATCTTAACTCTTTTTGTTCAGTTTGACAATGCTATATCCTATCTATAAAGACAAATATCTTAAGTCTATATCTTTTAGCTATCTTCATAAATGACAATTACAAAAGAAGACCAGGCCTGCTTTAGTCTTAGCCTTAATGCTGTCAACTATATATTCAATACTCTGAAAGCTTCACCAACTGCATAATCACAATCTGTCCATCTATATCCTTTGGCTTCCATTGCTATTCCCTTGGGGTTCATTCATCTTCCACAAGTTTCTCGAGCATTAACATTTATTCTTATAACTTGCAAAGGTATTGATGAAGTAACAATATGCTAAATTCTAATCCCAGGCCTCCTTCACTCTGAGATGCTGCAGGCGCTCCTCGATGGTCACGTGCGGCTTCAGCTTGCTGCGCGTTTGCTCGTCTGTCCACTTGGCCACCAGCTTTTCGCGTTTTTGCAGCTCCTTGGCATGGCCCGACGATTCCTCCTACAGATTAAACAAAGAGTTAGCTGTCGACTAAGCATTAAACACAATAATTAATTCAAACCAGCGTGAGGTAAGGATGTCGCAGCAGGAACATGATCTTCTCCTGTCTTTCGTACTCTTTCGTCAGCGTGTCCATGGAACGTTTGCTGACCGGCTTGACGAGGTGCCGCTTGCCACGGAATATGTGGCCGGGCACTGTTTTCTTAAAGAAATTTATTAAAGTTAACTGCATATTGTCTTTTATTAATTGAACAATTAAGAAAAGGAAACTTTTTTAATGCACGTTCAATGTTGTTGCACAAGTCGCCGTGACAGCTGAGAGCGGTGCTATCGTTAACCATATATCGATATTCATCATACATACGTTTCTGGTGTTGTTCGATAAGTTCGCTCCGATTGGCAGTCAGCGCAAATCAATCGATATTATCGCATTTAGGCGCCCGAAATTTAAAATTTACCACGCAAACAAATTAACAAACTAAAAACGGGATTTATAATTTGAAAACAATTTTACAGTGTGTAAATACAAGGGAAACGCTCAGCTTATGCGGTATGTTCGGCAATGGGATAAGGACTGCCATGTATGGCCTTGCCCTGACTAAATGCACCCTCGACAAAGTGCAATATCTCGAATCCCACCTCAACCATAATCAAAATTATGATCATCCATTCGAGCCGTATGTGATGGGCGTCGTTTAGATTGTGCGAGACCAGTTCGGCCAGCTCGACACAGTGGTTGATCTTCTCGTTCATAACCTTGGTGCGCCGTGTGATGCTAAAGTAGGAGCACACCTGCAGATAGAGCACCTCCAGCTCCTCGCGATCCCAGTAGAAGTCCGGCGCGTCGAGCAGATCCGATGACAGATTTATGGAATGCCGCAATGCGAACAATTCACCCGTTTTCCGTAGCATCGAGGCACGCGATATGCGCAGCCGTCGGCCACGTTTCAGATCCTCCGTCAGATACTCCATCGAATCAATATACCGATCCAGGGTCGCCTCCCAAATGCCCAGCTTAATGGACTGAGCGATCGCATTGGAGAATGTATATTTGTAAAGGAAATTGTCGCTGTCCTGCGTCACGTAAAACTTGCCGTTCTGGAAGAAGGCGCGGGAGGACACATTCATGTCGCTACACTCGGCCACCAGATCCCCCTCAACGTCCACAGCCGTCGAGGCGATATAGGTGTACGGCATCACCTCGCTCTCGCCATGGACGAGGGTGCTCACATACGATTCACGCTCGAAGTTGCGCAGGAAACAGAGCACATTGTTCGTCTCGATGTCGGTGCAGTTCCAAAACACAACCGATCCCTCACGAAAGAAAAAGATCTCACGTGGACGAGATCCTGTTTGATATTTGGCCGTAACGAAGAGCACGTTCTGCTCGACGCCCAGATTGTCGGTGGAGAAGAATCGTTTCGTTTCGTATAGATTCTGTTGCTTGAGCGCCGCATGCAGCTCTTCCAAATTGTATTCATCGGCCGTCGTATAGCCACGTGTGTTGAGGAATCCCAGCGCCGATAGCTCGTCGATGGCCAAGCGTTTCTTGCGCAACGCACGCGATCGGGTGGGCGAGAGGCCCGTTTCCAGTGGCTCATCCACCTGTGGCAGGGTCTTCACACCGCCAGCGATTCGACTCCTGGCCGTCTTGGCCGGCGCTCCAGCGACATCGGCGGCTTCTCCGGGCGCTGTTATGCTGCTGGCCATGCATCTGTAGATCCAAGGCCGGCTTGGACTGGCGCTGTTCAACAGCTTGTATGTATGTAGTCTAGTCATGGCATTCCAAAGAAGCGATGCCTCGGCGGCACATCGTCTATATATCATATTGGTTGTTCTTCTTTTTACTTAGTTTTAATTTCTATAAGAGTAAAAAACACTTGGTAATTGCCATAATAGCTCGTTGGCTCGATATCTTTTGGTGTTTATCGAATTATGCGAGCTGGTTCGCAACTAATTGAAATGAGCGTGAACTGTGATTGTAGTGAACCGCGCTGATTTTAATACAATTAATTTACATAGTTTTTATTTTTATTTTTTGTATTTCTATGAAAATATAAATTTGTATTAGTCTAAACTTATGACGGAGTCAGTTAGTTTTAATTATTTGATGAAATTCCATTAATCGGCATATTACAAAAATAATACATCGATATGCCCCAAATAAAATACCGATAACAATCGCTTGCTCTATCGATATTGTATCAACAATAAACGGTACGACTAACTGTGTACTGTCTATGGCGGCAACGAATAAAATAAGATGGAAAACGCTTTGTGTACGAATATAAAAAAGCTGTACGACAATGGCCTATATGAATGCGTTATACCAACGGTAAGTCGATGCATTTGCAAGCAGTTGGGCGTCCAAGCAAGCGCATCGCCCGAGATGCAGCATCCAAGTCCTTCAACAAGGAGACAATTTTAAATGCTTGTTCAGACACACACACACACGCGTATATATACATATATATGTATATATATATAGACACTCGCAGAGGGACATTCGGTTACTAATACATATGTAATTTACAGGCCAGCCTGTTGTGCACCCTGCTGAAGAATGATCGCAATGTGGCGACGCTGGAGATGGAATACCAGGCGATGATCTATCTGAGCAATGCCAACTACAAGGAGCACAATTACCGTACCGCATGCAGCCAGCTGGAGGCAGTTGTTCTGCAGCGCAAGACAATGCTGAGATTCAAGAGCAGCTTCCTGACGGCCATCGAGTGCTCGTATCCGCAGTTCCAGGATGCGGAGTTGCGCTATAAGATCGCCATCTGCTATCGTGAGATGGGGGAATATAATATGGCCATAAACACACTGCAGGCTGTCAAGGCGCGAACGCCGCGGCTCAACATGCTGCTGGCCCGGCTGCTGCATTATCATGGCCGCGGCGTCGGCAAGAAGGAGAAGGCGCTCGCCTACAAGGATGTGCTGCGCGAGTGCCCCATGTCCCTGACTTCCATTGAGGCGCTGCTCGAACTGGGCGTCGAGGGCAGCGATGTACATTCCATGGTGGTGAATGGTGCGTATTCCCCAATGTCCTTGCTTGCAAATGTGATTTGGTTCCGGTTCTTATGAACGTTTGAACTAGTTCGCAATTTTAGTAGCCACCACTTTGAAGCCCTTTTGTATCCGTATTTGTGAGTATAAAAATATACCAATTGGATTATATTTAGTTCAGTTCATGGTTCATGTGAACTAGTTCGGCTTATAGTCATAGAAACTTGACTATTTTATATATATATTTTATAACATATGTCTAAATGTTAAACAAAATCATATTAGAATTCATTCGAACTAGTTCGTTTTTATATATAGATTATTATATTTGATTCAGTTTTCAACGCTCATATGAACTAGATCGTCTTATAAACTTTAGTTGATCGCAATGTATAAATTTCTTGGAATCGGTCACAAATTTTTAAACTCATTCGTATGGAAGTTTATTTTAATTAGTTCATTTAATTTGAACTAGTTCGAAATATGTAAATGAACGGTAGTCCTATACGATAATCGAACTCAGTACAGCAGTATTTTGTATATCAGCTTAACTTGTTTTTAGTTCATATGAACTAGTTCGCATACAAATCATTAATCGATCGAGTTTTGAACTAATTGAT
Source organism: Drosophila fulvimacula (assembly GCA_035045555.1). Taxonomy (NCBI): domain Eukaryota; kingdom Metazoa; phylum Arthropoda; class Insecta; order Diptera; family Drosophilidae; genus Drosophila; species Drosophila fulvimacula. Next base: position 1,671,265 of record JAWNOX010000110.1, on the reverse strand, counting down.
GTTTCTTTTCCTTGTGCAGCCGCTTCCCTGCCAAAGAACATCGAATGGCTGAGCAGCTGGATCAAGGGCCACGCCCAGATGTACGGCTGCAAGCACCGGGAGGCGTCACACACGTTCCAGCAGCTGAACGAAACGAATCAACTGCACCAGAACGAGCACATCCTGGCAAAGATTGGCCAATGTCTGTACTACGACGGGAACTATCTGCAGTCGGAGCAGTACTTGAGCCTGGCCATGATGCAGAATCCGCATAATATGAACGCCCTGTGCCCACTGGCCGTTGTCTACGATCGGAACAAGAAGAAGCTGGAGCGGAGCAATCTGATTGCGCCGCTCGAGATGCGAGGCACACGCGAGTTCCGATCCTCGCACTGGTTCCTCCACGCCCAGCTAACCTATTCCAATGCCAAATACGAGCGAGCCCTGAGCTTCACGGAGCGCGCCCTCGACATGGACGAGCGCAACGTCGAGGCTCTGCTGCTGCGCGCCGGACTCTACTTCATGCTGCAGCGTCAGCGAGATGCGGTCAATGTGTTCCAGAGCATTCAGTGCCTGGCGCCGTATCGGTTCGAGGTCTACAAGGGCTTGGTCGCCTGCTACATGCGCTTGAAGTGCATCAAGGAGGCCCAGGCCACCTGCACGGTGGCCGTACGACAATTTCCGACATCGGCGCGCAGCTTCACCATGTTCGGCGGCACCCTGTTCCGGCTGGCCAATCCGAATGCTGTGCGCAGTGCCAAGCGCTTCGTGGAGAAGGGACTCCAGATCGATGAGCACTATGCGCCGGGCATCGCACTCCTGGCGACCATCTATCAGGGCGAGGGTGAGACGAGGAAGGCGATTGTGCTGCTCAAGAAACAGGTGGAGTATCGGCCGGATGCCATGCTCTTCGCCATGCTGGCTGAGATGCTGAGCAAGGAGAAGGATCTGGATGCGGCTCTGCAATATTTTACGCTGTCATTGAGGTAAAGGGTCTCTCTCTCTCTCTCTCTCTCTATCTCTTTGTCTCGCTCTTGCTCATGGTTTGGCTCTTCCAGATTGGATTCCACCTATCAGCGCGCCCTGTTTGGCATCAATGCTCTGACCAAAGCCGCGCGCATTGCCAACAGCACCAAGGCCGGCGACAAGGCTAACGATTCCAATGGTGGTGCACCCGCAGCTTCGGCTGCAGCAACTGCCGCCGCCGGTTCTTGCAGTGGGCCGCACCTGAGTCGAGCTTGCAACAGATCGAATCAAGACTGGCTGCTGGACTACGATGAGGCGGAGTCCTTGGAGCTATCGTCGCCAGCTGGACCCACAGAGGAGCCGGAAGCCGATGCCTTCTCGGAGCCCTTTTGGCAGGCCGTCGATAGCGAGCTGACAAATTAATTGTAATTGAATCTCAACAGAATTCCATCAAGTATAGGTCTAATTATTTAGTTTGAATGTTATTTGAAGAGCGCAAAATCTATTTATGAAAGAAAAAAAATTCATTACTTTTTAAAATGTTTTTGTTTGCTGGTTAAAAAAACGTTTTGTTTGCACAACTGTCTGGGTTTTTTCTCTGCGTGTAGTGTTTGTTGTTGTTTTTAAATTTTGCCGTAGCTTATAGGCGAGTTTTGTTCGCTCTGTGAACAAGCCCCAGTGGCCTAATGGATAAGGCATCGGCCTCCTAAGCCGGGGATTGTGGGTTCGAGTCCCATCTGGGGTAAAGTTGAAGTACTTTTTTTTCGAATCTTTTTAAATTTACTTTTTTTTTATACAACGGTACATTAGTAACTAATGTTAATACAATTAACTTGTTTCTTTAATACATAAATATAAATATTATTTATTTAGTTTAACTTGCACATCCTGTTAAGTGTGGAGCAGCGCTGTTAAGCTATGGTAAATGCAGTGCAAAATAGTCGGTCCTGTAACAGAGAGCTTGTACTGTATGTTAACAGTGTGAGCTTGCAGCCCGCAGAGCACTTCTGTTAAGCTGCACTGCTTTAGCTCTGTACTGTAACATTTGGAACCTGTTGGCTGATCAGCTGATCAGCTGTTCACTCTGTTGTTTGGTATTTCTTTTTGGTATTTCTGTATTAAACAGTGCCTGGTCGCACAGTGTGAACACTCGCGCGCCAAAACTTCAGTTGTTTATCAATCGCGTGCATTGCTGGATGTGCGTGTCCGTTGTTCGCAAATTGCCGATCACCATCTTCAGTTAGTTTTTTCGTTTTTTTTTGTTTGTTGATTATTTTTTTTTATGTTCTTGTTGTTTATGTGAACGATAATTAATAAATTGAAACAGTTAAAACATTAAGAGTACGAGGCGAACGAATTGTAAATTGCTTGCGCTTTATGCAAATTGAAATTAATCAATTTAAAAGTGGCGAATTCTTAATAAAACCAAAACCAAAACCAAAAAGAAAAACCAACAATAAAGCCACAAATAAATTTGGCATAAATAAATATTAAATGAAGTTTTAATTTAAATTTGTGTGTTTAGACATTCAGTGAGCTACGGAGTCAGCGGCGATTGTTAAAGGTGCGTCTAACAGTAAATTGTAAATTTACCGATCGATGATGGCTGATTGAGCTTTCAAAATGGCATATGCAATACCGTTATGCGTTACAGATTGTGCAAATCAAAAAGAGATCGTTCAAATGTACCGTTACACATGTTTTTTTTCCTATTTGATTTGGATTTGCAAAATGCTAAATGCAAACCTGCGATTTTAGCCGAATTGTTTATTTGCCCTTTTATTTGTTGTTGTTGTTGTTGTTGTTGTTGTTGTTGCCCACTCGATAAGCGACATCTGTGCGAAAATACATTGGAACACGTGTAGCTGAAGAAGATGTTGTCAGCAAACAAAAAACGAAACGATAACAAAAAATAAATATTTTTGTATACATATATACTCTGTTTACAATTGTTGATCGGGTATATTGGTTATGTGCTGTTTTCTATAACTGAAATCTATTAAAATTTAAGTTTAGTTAAGCCTACGTCGATGTTAACTGTACAATAAAGTTGGACGGGCATTGAGCTAATAGTCTAAAAATTACTTACATGAAAATCAAATTTAAAAAACATTCTTAGAACACAGTATTTTTCACTTTATTACTTGCATAAATATTACAAATTATATATTATTTGAAAGCACATAAAAAAAGATATTGTTTATCTTTATATAATATTATATTTATTTTTTTATTTATAGTATTTTCTACATTTTAATTTTGTTAACATTGTGCAAAGCGCATTGCGCAGTCGGTGCTGCCCCAGATGTTTGCCATGTTCTCTCGGCTCGTGGTTCGTCACGAACATCGCGATCTGCAGCAGCTAAAGATACAACGGGCCTTTGTTTGCCTTATCTGTAGGTCAGTCGGCGTAGCATATCGAAGAGCCATATTCAGATTTATCTCTCCGTTGGTTTATCTATTGGATTATCTATCAAGCTAAAGCCGAAGTTAAAAGCATTTCTGCATTTGAAACAAAAAACTATTTTTTGTATAGAATTAAAAAATAAAATATTTCAAAATTTTATTTTAAGCTTTGCAATTTTGAACTACTTTTTCTTAAGAATATTTGACCCTGTGCAAAAAGTTTCCAAGAAATTAAGCAAAAAAATAAAAACAATAAAACCGTTAACATCATTTTGTAAATCTGCTAAAATGCATAAATGGAAATTTTAACTTGGAAATTTCCCGTTAAAGTTCACTAACTAAAAAAAAACTGCAATTGTGAGCAGGCAGGAAATGCAGCAGAGTTCATTAATATAGAATCGAACATATATATATATATATATATATATATATATATATATATATATATATATATATATATATATATATATATATATATATATATATATATATATATATATATATATATATATATATATATATATATATATGTATGTATATACATATATATATATATATATATATATATATATATATATGTATATACATATATATATATTGTATATACTTATAGATCTACAGCTGCGCCTGATTAAAAACTGCTCCAACGGTACACGCAGCTAATTAAAAAAGAAAACGGCAATCAGCAAATGACACAAGCAAAAACAACAGCAACAACAACAACAACAACAACAGCAACAGCAGCAGCAGCACCAAGCAAAGCAGCCACAAACCAATCAAAGCAAAACAAAGGCAAATGTTGACAGGATACAATTGCATGCGTGCAAGCGAGATAGCAAAGCATCAAGAATAATAATAATAATAAAACCAAAAACAATTTGCATGGTGCAGCAGGCAAGCTAAACTAAAGAGAGAGAGAGAGAGAGAGAGAGAGAGAGAGGGGCAGGCAGTGCGAGAGAGCGGGTTAACGGGATGCGGGCGTGTGTGTGAGTGTCAACAAACATTTGACAGCTGTTTACGCCTGTTGGACGCTGCCGTCTCAATTTGCGAGAGCCAAGGACCGTGGCGTGAGAGCGTGAGAGTATTTGGGCAATACTCTGTTTCAATTCTGTTAAAATTTCCTTTTGAGAACGGAACGAATGCAACTGATAAGCAAAGGGCCGAGGGCCACACATTCACAGTGGCTGATAAATACACACACACACACACACACACACACACACACACACACACACACACACAGAGATTTGACTAAGTCGCAGTTGTAGCTCTGTTACAGTGTGGCTGCCATATGTTTTGCTTCATTTGTAACGCATGCGCCTTGCCTTGCCTTGCCTTGCCTTGCCTTGCCTTGTCATCCCTCCCCCTTTTTTTCCCATTCCCACTATTTCCCAAACAACAACACAGATAGCATTTTATGGATTACATTAATATTCGACAAGAAGCACAAAGTCCATTGAACAGTGGCGCATAGCTGAAATAAAGTGGAGCTTAAATAAGCACTATACATATATATATATATATATATATATATATATAGTTATATATTCATACTATTATATTCTAAATACATTTTATATATAGTATTGAGGTATATTTTTGTATGCAGATGTAATAATATTTGTAGCTATTCTGCGTTATCTATATATTTATATTATATATTATATATTATTATATATGATGCCAGCTTGAAGTTTCAGCTCTGTTTAGTCATTGGTCGTCCCACTGTGCCAATCGCACACTATTTGGGCACAGTTGGTGTTCGCTTTAATTCGGTGGTTTCAAGTGCAGCAGGACTTGCGCGGAAGCTGAAGCAAGCCTCTTTACATTCTCTATATGCGCCACGAAGCGCCAATGTCCGAGGCCCGAAGCCGAGCACGAGCACAAACACACGAGCCAACCCTTGCGGCTGTGTCAAAGCCAAAGACATCTGGGAGAGTTGGCGTCGCAGTCGCTGTCGCATTTACAGTTCGTCCTGGGCCTCTGTTTGCCGACATCGCTGGCAATTGGCGCAGTTTTCGCGATTTGTCTGCGGCTTTGCACGGACGTCGCCAGCGTCAACGTCAGCGTCGCGGGTCGTGGACGACGCGTTGCCGTTACTTTGGCCGTTACTTCTTGTTGTTGTTACTTTCTTTCGTTTGGTTATTGGCTGTGCTTTTGTTTGATTGTTTTTGTTTCTTTAGTTAGGCGAATCAAATGAAATTTTAGCACATTTACCGTTATAATAACGTGCTTCCTTGTCGATAGACCTCTGTTGTGCTAGTGTGTATGTCGTGTTTTTTTTTGGGCTGTTTTTTTCCATCAATTTTTCGCGATTTTTCGTCGTCTGCGTCGCGTGCAGCAAAGTAAGCGCAGAATTTAACGTAATTTCTTTTCTTTTTTTTTATGAATATTTTTATATCCAAAAGTTGTGGTTGTTGTTGTGGTTGTTGTTGTTGTAGGGTGGCAACCATCGATTTGCGTGTCGCGCAGTCAAACAAATCAAATGGAAAACGCGATTATGCTTAAAATACGAATTGACTATAGTTTGTTGTTTTTGTTTTCTTCCTTGGGTGCAAAAATTATTATTATTATATTGGGCCATTATCAATTTGCCTGGCCACCCAATAACTGTCAGACAGTCTAGCTGTATGTCTGTGTGTCTGTGTATCCGTCTTTCTCTCTCTCTCTCTCCCTCTCTCTCTCTCTCAATATGTGTGTGCTGTGGAATTTGCCGCATTAGGTGCATGGGCAATAGGCTGCAGAAACCCACTTCCTTATATATATGCATCTATTATAGCTGCACTTGCAGACACACACACACACACACACACACACGAACAGTTGGGCATGAAAGTCTACACCCCTTGACAGTTAGTCTAAGCATGAAGCTTTTAGTTAAGAGGGTTTTCTTTGCTATTTGAGAGAAATGCTTTTAATTTTATTTATATATGTATATATATATATATATATATATATATATATATATATATATATATATATATATATATATATGTATATATATATTATATATTATATTTTATATTTTATATTTTATATTTTACGCTTATTATTATTATTATTATTATTGTTAGTATTATATATATATATATATATATATATATATATATATATATATATATATATATATATATATATATATATATATATATATATATATATATATATATATATATATATTATTATTATTATAGTATCATTATAACTTATATTTATATTGATAAATTATTATTATAATTACTATTATTTTTATTTTATTTTAATATTTATTTATTTTTTATTATTATATTACTATAGTTAAGCTGCATTAAATTATTTAGTTTTTGCTTTAGTTCACAAGCATTCGAATCGAATGTATATATCAATTATATACAAACATATATACATATATATAGTTATATAGGCCATAAATAATCTAATAACAATATATATATATACATATATATTTGTATACATTTATATTCTTATTGTTCGTTCTATATAATTATATGTAAATATAAAATTTCATTCGCTCTGATAAGACTTTAACTCTAATTAGAGTATATATATTTCCGATTTGTGTCAAGTTCTAAAGATATTCTTGGTTAAACATAGGCCAGAAAAGGGGCTTTAGGCGCAAACTTGAGCAATAAAATGGGATTGGGTGTTACTTGGATTGGGCGTTACTTGGAAAGGAATAAACTTTGATGAGTCATAGGCCTAGCGTGTGTGCTATAATATAATAGTTATTGCTGTTGCAAAAGGCCAGATGGGCAGATTGAGTCATGTCAGCTGTTCAGGCGGCGACCTTGATGACCGCATGCGCAGGTAAACACACGCATACACACACGCACACACACACATACAGTCATACAGTCACACGCGCACATCAGCTAAATCAAGGACCAAGCCAAAGGTCAAACATTAATGCTTATGCAGGGTCATTCATTAACACCCACCTATGCATGCATGTTGACCTTGTCGGCCAGTGCAGCCTACCTGCAGCAGCCGAAAACGCATCAATCGACCTTTGTCACGCCGCTTCACGGGAATCGAATTGTCAGTTTGAGGTTAGGTTCACACTTGGGATGGGCCACTGAATGAATTTTGCGTCAAAGTTAACATTAAGCCTAATCGAAATTAGTTCCAGTAACACTCAAGGCCAAAACTCTCTTAAGGCAAAGATGTTAATTGAGTTTGGTTGGAGTTTTTACTGATTTTTGGGTTACGTTTGGAATAGGTATTATAAGATAAAATATTAATTAGATTTTATGGAATATTTACTCATTAAACTAAGAATTCATCAAATGATCAAATATACCCCATTCAATTATAGACAAGAAAAGTGATAAAATTTTTTTTGAGGTTATGTCAGTTTGTTTAGTAAATTTCAGTTCTAAAGAAATTCTGCTCAAATCTTGAGCAGAAAACTCTCAAGAAAAATCTCTTAGATTTTATATGGAAATCATATTTTGTATTTGAGGTTAGATTTCCATATAGAACGTTGTACTTTAGATATAGCTTTAAGTTCTGTTCAAAAAGAAACGAAATCTAGAAAACAGCAAGAGTTAACAAGTTAAAGCTTGAATACAGCAGTCAGTCAATGTTGGCCAAGTCAAGTTGTAGATCTTTTCAATGATCGTTCTTCCAAGTTTTGTTGGCTCTTTAGTTCTTCTGCTTGTAGATCATTCCTGGAAGTCTAAGGATGTTTTTTTTGCTGTTCTTTTCGCATAGGTTTGTCGCTTTATCGCCAAATTTTTTTGATGTTTTTGTTGTTTGTTGTGCTTTGCGCGTGTTTGCTGTGCTTTTTGCCATTTCCGCTTGTCAAACATTTGTCGGCTTTTAGCTTTTTGCTAACTTTGTGTGTGTGTTTGATTGCGAAACAAGCCTACACGAAGCTGACGAGTTGTATATGTTGTACTCGCACTCATGCGTCTGTACATCTATCTGTATATTGGTACATGAAGTACTCTGTCAAGTCAGTCTCTTCAAGTCAATATCTCTCTCTCTCTCTCTCTCTCTCTCTCTCTCTCTGTCTCCCTCTGTCACTGGCATATTCATAATGAATCGCATTTGTAGTTTTTCGCGCATTTCATCGCATATTTACGTAGGCCATTCGAGCCAAGTTAACGCCTATATTTATTGACTTTTATAAATATTTAAATATAAATATATATATATATATATATATATATATATATATATATATATATATATATATATATATATAAATATGTGTAGAAAACTTCATTTACCGTTTTGATGCCCGTTCACACCATTAAAGTGGAGTATTTTGGTTGCTATAATGTGTAAAGCAGTCCTCTCTCTCTATATATATAGAATAAGTTTATATTCATGTTCGATAAGGCAAAGAACTATAATTCGGAACTATTTGAAACTCGTGAACGAGTATTATGCAGTCGGTGTTACCCGTTGGCAATCCTCGTGACATTTCTGATGATGTCACGTTACAACTTTTACCTTGAGTTCTATACTTATTTAAGTTTGCAATATAATATGCTTATGTGTTTCTTCCACTTCTTTCTTCTAGGTTCCATTAAAAAACAGCAAAAATTATAAACGTTCTGTAGACACGCAACATCCGTTTGGTAAGTTAACTTGTCTATGTGTAAAAAAATGAATAGAAATAATAATATTTATAAGAATGTGCAGTTTGAGGCTATATTCAATTTGAGGTTAGGCTGAATGGAAGGAAGACTAGGTTTCAATACTTTTTCTTAAAGGTGTATTAATATATATTAGAGATGGAGAACTATCAATAGCTATACAGTTTTTTTTATCAAAATTTCCGGCACAGATATACGGTATACTATATGCTGTTAACACTAGGACTATCTCTAATATATTCACTGACTGAACAAAGTTTTGGACAATCAGTCTCTAAAGATCAAGCATATACATATATAACCGTTATTAGAGCGACCGTAATTGGTAGTATTGAGTGGGCTATGCGTAATATTTGCCCATTGACAAACTATTTACACTTTCCCAACATGCTGTTCCATTAAGATTTGGCTTATCGGGCATTACGTGGCGCCGACTATATGCTGCCCCCAAATACAAACACTCATTCTTTATGTGTATATATAGTAGATGTCTCTGAACTAATCACTGGTTCGGCGAATGTGGATCTGAATCACAGGCAACGCGTCCGATAGCTATATAATGAAGAATAAAAATCGTTTCGTCATGTCGCATCACGCAGATGTCCGCAAATAAGCGACACTCATAGCTATGTATACAAAGCTTTAGAGCAGATATATATATATATATATATATATATATATATATATATATATTTAGTAGAGTCTTTCATGTCGTAGGTCAAGAATTCCGAATGGTTTATGGGCTGTTTGCCAAAAGCAAAATAAATAAAAAAGAAAAGTGACGCACAGCTTGTCGCATAATATTTTGATTGCATTTGCGTTGCTAGGTTATTTGGTTACATTTTATTGCTATACCCTATGGTTTGAAGGGCATTATAGATTTTTTAAATCAATTTGTGAATTTTAAGAAGCTAAGAAAAGATAAGTCAAAGATAAAATGAAAATTAAATTAAAAATTTGAAAAATTTGAAATATCTAGCTAGAGCTTTAAGAGCTGGCATGGTATAGCCCATTAGGAATATGCTTGATGATGACGACAAGCTGAGTCGGTATACTCCCGATTAGTACAATATTCACTATTTTATAGTGTTTTTTTATCATGTCAAAGTGCTTAGTCAATACTGGTTTCCTTTTTGTATCTTCTAAGTTAGTATTTAGAATAAGTTTTTCGATTTTCTTAATATCTATTAAAATCGATAATCTGATTTGGTATTCAGTAGTGCAAATTGCTATGTCTTCCTTACAAAATAGTCTTTGACATACTTCTATATCTGAATAAACATCTTTAGTCTCGATTGGTCAGGGCATCAGCTAGTCATGTACACCCCATTAGATTACTCTCTTTTTTTATTATATTTGGTTTCGTTTTTCAATCCGTCACGTCGTGGGTTTCGATTTCGTTTCCGTTTTCCATGCGCATTCCCAGTCGCTTATCAAATCGCTCCGATTGTCATTCAAACGAGCCAGCACCAAAAAAAAAAAAGAAGAAAAACTCTAAAAATGACAAATATCAAAATATGAAAAAAAAAAAAAACAAACTAAAGACAAATTGGTCAAACGTGGCTACAAATTAATTCATAGATAGCAACTGACGCCAGAGGTGAGCAGCGTACAATGCGCGACGATCCCAAGCGATCTAGCCAAGTGATCCATCGATCGAACGTACGATCGATTGGGCAATCCGGGGCCCGGGCAACGATTTGTTGTCGTTTGTCATTAATCGAGCCATCGCATGTATTTCTGGCCATATTTCAATATTTATTAATATCTATTGCACGATTCGACAGCTCCGACCAAATGGACAAACGACGTCAGCTCGACATGTTGCCCATTTGCCTGGACAGTTCGTTTATGGGCTTGACGTACCAATCTGCCGTCTCTTTCTCACTCTACCGCCTTCTCTGTCTGGGCCTACAGATTTCCCAAATTGGATAAACACTTGTCACAATTCCACTGAACTTGAGTTTATTGATGATCTTTGCTAATAGATTTTCAACTGATAGGGAAAATTGAGAGTGAAAAATGAAAGTGAAAATTGAATGAGTTTTGGAATATGTTTTAATGAATCTGTACAGCTCAGTTAAACTTAGGGCTAAAGTCCAAATTCAGACGATAGCTATAATCTGAACTTGATTAATAATTTGTGCCTCGTATTGCTCACCTTCCGCTGACCTAATATGATCTTTGATATTTCTGAATCTTAAGCTGATCTTCATTAGAGCCAAATATAGTAGAAGATCTGATCAATATCTCTGTTATGTTACCTGAGAGTCCAGTCAGCTGCATCACTGAAAAAAAAAGAAAGGATCAGAAATAAGCTGATCATCGTTGGCAGATCGTTTTATGATCAATTCGGAATTCTTGCCTCCTGCTTCAGTGGAATTTGAAAAGCTGAACATTCCTCTCACAGATCACAGCAGCTGCTTATGTTTCATTTCTCATGTGATATCGATCATTCGCTGATTTGCTGTGCGATCAGTTGGACAGCTTCTTGGAGCCTTGACTTAGTCATTGCCACATGAATGGGGCATCCTTTCGCACTTCAGCTGTCTGTCGATTCTTTTTTCTCTGCTGGTTCGAGGGCAATGTCAGCCGTCAGCAGCGAGATCATTCGCTCGATTCCCAAACAACGTTGTAAATTTAGTTGTTCGCGCACGCAATTTGCCTGGCGAAAAGGGGGCGTGTGTGTGTGTTGTGGTCATAAACCCGCATTGTTGTTGGCATTTTATTTGCTTATTAATTGCTCAGCCGCACTCACATCGTTGATCTGGCTCGCATGTGGCTCATGCAGCTTGATGGATGCTCATAATATGTGGGCTGTGGGTGAAGAAATAAAATCATTTGATGCCGCGCTGCCTGCCACTACGCAGACAATGGCCATATAGTATGACAATGTAATGCCAAAAGTTTCACTTCAACAGTGAAACGGCAGCTATTTTTATTATTTTTATTATTATTGTTTTTTCTCGGATCGAATCAACTTTGAAGTTGATCTTGCTGTGATCGTGGCTTTGAGGCTGACGTAAACTTTGCTCAAACTTCATTTCGATTTTATTTCCAGTATTTAGCCTAAGCTTAAGGCATTCGTCTGTCTTCTTACGCCTTTATCGAATAGGAACTGATCTAGCTAGGAACTGATCTTGCCTATCTGGGTTCTAAGTCTGATTTACTGATCTTCTCAGAGTCACTGGCAGGGCCCTTGATCATCTTAAATGTGAACTAGGCTTATTTCTTTAGTATTTATTGATATCGGTTGACTCGCATCGTAAAGTTCGCATCGCTCACTTCTTAAGTCAATTGTGTTTTAATAATCAGATTTAGCTAAGTTTCTCTTAACTCTTCCTCGATTACTTCACATATCCTAAGCTCGAATTTTTAAAATTGTCTATTGATTTGTTTGATGATCAGCTCAGTGTACTCAGAGAACTAGCTTCAAGCCCATTTACTAATCTAGCTAGAGCTGTTGCTTATTGGAATGATCTACTGCTCTGAAGTGATTCGCTCATTCGTCTAATCTCCGTAGCCATTTGCTGAACCGTTTTGTAAGTAGCTCTGCTCTGTTCTGCTCAGCTCAGCTCAGCTTTGAGTACCTGCGGCTGTCACAATTATCGAATTAACACTGTGAGGCTCATTTAAGCCGCTCAATGGGTAGGCGGGGCGACGGTTGTTCGATTAAATGCCGCGCCACGATTGTCGCCTATTAACAAAATCGACTCTGATGCGGGCGGCTGGCGGCTCTAATCAAAAGCATATTTATGATATATATATGAATACAACACACACACACACACACACAGAGAGACATTTGAAGATTAGTTTTTGTGCGTGTGTGTGAGTGTGCTTGTGTTCCTATTACAAAGTCGTTACTGGGTCAGGGGTACCAAGCGACAACGATGCATGCTTAAATTTCATTACATTTAATAACGTTTAGTCATCAACGGATTGTTTCATACCCTATACTTCTGTTTAGTTGATAATGTGTGAATCTGGGTACATAGGGTAGTTGGGGAAATGATTTAAATGAATGGGTTAAGGAGTATTGCTGATGTCTATATATAGATATATATCTATGTGACTATTTCAAGCAGTTAGTTTCGAGCTATATACCTTGGATACCCACAGCAAACACGACTCGTTCGCTTTCGACATCTTTTCATTTCTGAATTGATATTTATCGATTTTTAGAACTAGACTCTGGTAGCTCAATATACTTCAAATATGTATCCTGGCTCAGTTTATATGCATTTGCCGTCGGTCTTTATTTGGCAAAGAGTAAATGATCGATTATCGAATATTGAAGAACTAAAGGTTAAATCCCATAAAGCACAAAATGTAAACCAAATAGTCTCTGCAATCGATAAATATCGATATATCTTTGAGTGTCAACTATATATATATATATAGATATATATATATAAGTTTCTTCCCTTAAAAATCGAATAATATTCTCTCAGCTGAGCGAGTGCAGGGTATCTTACACTCGAGCATCCTTCGGCTGGATGGTTGGTGGAGTTTGTTGAGCGCGAAAAACCCTATTGAACTTTAGGAAACCAGCAAACCATATGTCATCTGTTTGAGGTGACGAATGAGCTGCGAGTGGAATGAATGACTTAAATGTTGGAGAAGAAGATGAAGCAGAAAAAAGCAAAAATGTTGAATGTCAAATCGCAAAGCTGAAAAAATTGTGCAAAAGATTATGAATTATGACGTGGACCGGACGGACAACTCGATTCGATCCGTACCCAGCCGAACCGAACCGGACGAACCTGATGAATAAGAGGTGAAGACAAATTAGGTAGCTTACATCATGCAGTTGGCCAAGAGCTGAGCATGTGAGACACAAACAAAATACCAAAAAAAAAAAAAAAAAATACAAAGCACCAACTGCCCAAAGGCCTGCAATTAAGAATTCTTTTGGTAATTTTTGGCTGGGTGGGCGATCGGTTTGGGGTTTCGGCTAAACAGAAGAGAAAACAAAGCACAGCAAAGCAAAGCAAAACTACAAATTAATACCAAAAACAAAGAGCGACAAGCAACTACTTAGCCTGAAGTCAAGTTAAGTCAGTTGCCCATTAAGCTGCTCAGATCCGCAGAAAAGGAAAACTACAAAACAAAGAATAAAGCTCAAATCAACAGACAAATATAAGAATCAACAGAGGTTGTTTAGCGATAGTCGAATAGTGGATACCCTCTAATCATAATTTCAAATGGAATTTAAATCCGTTTGATGAGCTATGTAACGCTGCAGCCATTAATAATATAATTATTCATCCATATATAATATAATTATATATTAATAGAAATGTCGATTGAAAAATGTATCGTTAGTTATCGATAAATTGATTGATTAAAATATTAGTAGTTTGGCCATTTATCGATATTGATATATATGTAAATATCGATATATGAATGTTCACCTATCGATTTATTGATGTAGCCTTAACTATGCCATGGCTTGGTGTATATTTATTTGGTCAAATCTAGAATACCTTCTATTATGACTTGCTTTTGGCTACAGGGTATGATAACAAAACAAAAAACTTGTCAAAAGTCTCGCAAGCGACACACGCCGGAACCCAGTCACATTGAAAGACAACAGCAACAACAACAACCAGAGAAACTTTGAAATCGTAAACGTTAACTAAGAATCATTATGTCAATGTCATCTCGAGTTGTTGTTGTTAGTTTGCCATGTTTGCGATGCGGGTCTTTTGGGTCTGTCTCCCTCTGTTTCGCCCGTCAGCGCTCCTCTCCCCGCTTCTCACACTTCGACAGCGCTGTATTTATCTAATTTGTTGTGTTTGAAATTACCTCATACGTACAGACATACATAAATATATATATGTATATATCTATATATATATATATTTGAATAGACACAACACAGCACTGCACTTAACACAACACATTGTTGTGCCTAGTGTGTGTGTGTGTGTGTGTGTGTGTGTTGGACTTGCTTCAAAGTCAACTTCCATTCTATTCTTGGATATTTTGCAATCTAAAGTTTCATTCAGCTTATTGTTGTGCCTGTTCGCACTCATTTTTCATAGTTTTGCCAATTTTCCGGCATGTTTTGAATGTCAAGTGCAACCCTGACAGCAACAACAATGAACCAAGATGACCAACAAAATGAGATCTTGTTCGAAACTCAAGAGCACATGAAAGGCTCTAGACGAAGTCTTTTATTTGAATGCTCTAGCTGTCAGTTGAGCAAGAAAGGGTATATCGGCATGTTGATGCTCGTTTGGTGATTGGCAAACAACTGTTAACTATTTGGATGCCTAGCTGTAGACTTGAAACTTCTACAAGAACCCTCTTAGAGTTAAAGAGAGTTATATACGTACGGGCGTGCATTCAGCAGTCGGTTATACTCAATTGCAATGTCATTGTCTACTTTTTTTGTCTATATCCCTAGAGTCTCGCAATGCGCGCATTCCAGCCAGCTAATCCATCAAAAGGTGCATCAATTTATAAGAATTACCTAAATAATAGGTATTCAATTCTCTCAAGGATTCACTCTCTATTGATAATCCTTTAAGGATGTGCCCTCTGCCACATACTTTGGTTATTTTCTTATTATTGCCTTTGTTATGGCCAACATGGACAGGTCTGGTTTCTGCAACGTCTTTATTTTCATTTTTTATTTGCCCATTTCTTGTGATGGGCCCATAAAAGTGAAGCGTGCGGCTTGTGCCACGCCCACTTAGCCCAGTTTTATGGGCAGTTTTAATGTGTTGGCTGGGCGTCTTCAATACGGTAGCCAAACAGCCACAATGTACAATGGAGCGTAAACAATGGAGAGTAAAACATGAAATTAAATTAATTTAATTAAATAAAATTATTTTTAATATCAAATAATAAAAAAATAATTATATTTTACTCTGCATAATTAGAGTAATGATATTTTATTTGAGGCATAAAGTTTGCGTTTTGCCCACTGTGCAGACGCTCTTAATTGAGCCGAACATTTGCATATGCGCCATATGTGTGTAGATAGAGCATTTCATTTAGGCATTTATGGGCCTCTCTTTAATAACCCGATTCCGATTTTTAATTGGAATGGAAAAGGGCTGCAAATGAGATTTGCATATAAGGCAATCAATCGATGGCGCTTACGACATGTGGAACTTTTTAGCCAACTTTCCATTTTTTGATGTTGTAAAATATGAAAATTAAAACTTTACTTGTTTCCCTTGCATGTCTATATAATATTAATTTTAATTTATGTGATGAAAATTCTAATTAATTGAAGGTTTTGAGTGTAACTTTCAATTTCTATTAGCTTTTATGCAGAAAGAAAATATTATATAATTTGTGTAGGCTAGGAAAACCCTAGTGATATCATGGGGTCTATGATGCTAAAATTCCTTTGAAGACATGCGACTTTGATGGTTTATTTAGTAATAGCTTCCAGGCTAAATTTAAAGTGAGAAATGTTAATTAACATGCTGTTAACATAGCATATGTTAAGTAAAGTAAGCTAATAAACATAGATCATATTTATGCATAGCATGTTTGTAGCCTTAGGCCTGCCCTAGCATATGTTGAGCTCATTTTGTTGTGCTCATTGTTTTTAAAAGTATGTGACGGTACGTATAGGTAGGAAGCATAGATAGATAGCTAGTTAGCCCATATATCCAATAACTAATCATTTTGGTCGTATCAATCAAGCCACAAGGCAAACAACAATTGGTATTTGAACCGAATGTCAATAGTAAGGCTTCATGACTTCGTTCTTATCTTATCTAGCGTATTTGGTAAGTCAGACCATACTCTAGCCACTCACTCACATTCAGTTTCTCTCAGTGTGCGTGTCTACGTGCAGTTATCCATATGGTAACACCCAATAGACACAACAATGGGAAAAAGTGTTTTTGTCTTTGGTCTGTTTATTGAGTTCATGTTTTCTCACCCTTCTCGCACCTCAAGCACATAAATATCTGAGAATATCTCTTGGGAATATACATATACATACCATATAAAATACCAACGATATATGTAGATGTGCTTTGGGCTTACCCAATAGTTTGGGAACTACCATAGAGTTGTCTGATCTTTGGCATTGTTTCGTTTCTATTATGTTTACACTAATAGGTCTCATGGGGAGGGAGAGGGTTAGCGATCGCTGAAAAGCGATTTCTTTCGTTCCTTTTTCTCTTGCTTTTAGCAATTAGCACGCTTTCAGCACATAACGATTTTGGGTCAAGGCTATGGGCCCAGCCCAATTTGTTGATCCACACCCAGTTCGAACAGCATCTCTGCCAGGCATCTGTGTGTGTGGTTAAGGGCGTGATTCTTGCACTATTTGTAAACAGACTCCACTTGAGCAGACTGCAGCTCGCGATCATCAATCGTCAATCGTCACACGTCGCGGCAGTTGGGGCACTCCAGTTATGGGCTAGGCCAATGCATTTACCCGTAATTGAGTGCCACGATCGGCTACAAATTAGGCTAAGTTGATCGCGGAGTGCATGCAGTGCGATCCAGTCTAAACTAGGACAGGAATTCAATACCTGAATGTAATTAGGGCAGATCATGAACAGTCGTCAGTGATCGTATCGAAAATATATCTTAAGATCACTTAGACTAAGCTGCACCGCTCGCAGCCAAGACTCGTTGCCCACACTTAAATTTAGTTGAACGATCCGAACAGATCGCTTTATTATTCCAGCTCAAATAGCAGGAAAGCAAAGAGCGCTAATGTTTGCTAGATAACTTACTGAGAGAGGTCTTTGAACTGATTCTATGACAATATTTATTTGCTTTGTCATGTCTGACGCAGCGTAATTCTATGGCAAAGATCATGCTGAGCTTCCAGATCGATCTGAGCATACTGTCATTTTACTGCTGCAAGTATTTTTCGCTCCATCCTTAGCAGTGTTGACAGTGGTCTTAACCTTGGCGTTCTCCCCCCTTTGGCTGGGGATTGTCAAGTGTTTTTTATTGCGGCTTCTTAATGGAAATTGCATTTGTTTTGACTCGAAACGAACCCCTAATTGAAGACGTAATGCGGCCAGCGGAATGTCAATTGCTGCCAGGGACCTCTCGACTTTTCTCACTCTCTCTCTCGTACTCTTTCTCCCTCGTTTGAATCGGAATGTGTAGCTACCCCTAAAGTTCTTACCCCCCCCAAACATTTTCTTATGCAAATTTTGCAATACAAACAACGCATTTGCTGTATATTTGTGAGTGTGTCTGCATACCTTATATATAGCTAAAGTATCTGCAGCTGTAGCTGCCCCTAGACCCCACGCCCCCCTCTTTATGCTGTTGCTTTCATCTTTTGTTGGGATTTTCTACAGACTCTTTCACTTTCCTTCAGCTGCACGGAATGGCTTAGCATGATTATGGCATGGTATGTTAAGATATGGTATGGTTTGGTATAGTATGGTCGGGTTGGGTTGGATCCGCTCTGCTCTGTTCTGTTCTGTTCTGTTCTGATATGATGCTTTTCAGTTCTGGCTCGGGCTCTTTCTGTTCCTACTACGTCTTTCGCCTCTTTTTGCTGTGACGTTAATTGGAACGACGCACCATGCGTGGCTGCTGCTGCTGCTGCTGCTGCTGTTGTTGTGGATCGCTTGCGGGGGCATTCGCCATATAGTGGATGTCGCAAAGAAAGGGGAAGGCATGGGGCAGAGGATAAGGGGGCGTGGTGTGGTGTGGGGAGTCGAGTCGAGTGCATGCTGCAGCCCGCAGACTGGGGTGCGTTGGATTAACAGCACACGTGTGCGCATCTAGCGCTTATTTATTACCTTTCAGCACCGCCAAAAAAGAAAATTCTTTGCTTTCGTTTTTATGATTCTTCACCAAACGAAACGGAAAACAAGAGTCCGTCATGCGAGCATTGCTCGACTGCCAGATTTCCTATGAACTGCTATTGATATGTACATCTAATTTATTAAAACGAATATCGATATTTATCGAACGAGAATAATCGATAAATGTATTAATATTGTTTACTGTGGAAGCTGAGAAATGCTGGAAATATAGAGCATAATTCTTCAGAAACTACTAGAAATTTGAATTTAAAAATCGATAGTTATCAATTCATTAAAATTAAAAAAGTTGTTGATGATTTTATGATGAAATTAAAGCCATCTGACAAGTTAGATGTTTCTAAAACGAACGATCTTGGAAAATGTATGCTGAATATGTCGATATTTATCGATTTAGGCATTTCATAAACAAAAACTAATTGTCATAATCTACATCGATATTTAAATACTGCAATTAATTGCTATTCAACATATTTTCTGTCTGTTCCAATATACCCTGTATTTAGTCAGTTGCACAGGGTGTAAATATGTTTCTAATAAAACGCATGTCGAGCCCATGCTTGGCCAGCGCCTGTAAAAATATCCGTTTGTGGTAAAAACTTTGTTAAAAGGTGACAGCTTTATGGCCAACCCCAATTGGCTATGTGGAAAAGGGCGGAAAAGTTGGTGAAAATCATTTCACTGGAAAAATTTATATCCCATTCGATGTTCGATGCTCGCTGCTGGCTGCAGTTTATCGGCTTTCCTCTAGGGCGCAGAGACTCACGTGTTGTCACCCCCCAGCATCCAGTGAAGTGTACGAACGACCCGTTTGCGTAGTTAGTCTTAGTGTCGCATTGCATTGGCCTTCGTAATTTCAATTACTTTTACCATTTTCAATTCCAATTTGCGATTGCATTTATTTTATTTAAGCTCTCGTGGGGTGTTGGGCCTCTCACTCACTCTCCCATTCTCTCGTTGTAATATCCAGATAGAACACATAGTTGTAGTAGCCGGATATTGTTCATTTCTGTTGCAGCTTACACTGAGCACAGCTCATCCACGTATGTTCATGTTGAATGAACGCGTTGATCTCGACGAGCATACCATCTGGTGCTAGTTCTTATGCGTAGCTCATGCTTATGGATTACTATTACTATATGCATTATTATCATTAAGTTTTTATAAAATACGCCAATATAGTGGTAATAGTTGGCATGGCCAGGGTATTTTCTAGTCAAATACTCCCAATTGAAGGCATATTATCATCTTCCTATGATTCTGGACTTTTAACTGAGAGTCGTATTGCAGTCTTTAATCTATGGTTTTGCTTTGTCTCAAGAATAGTTTACTCAGATGGGCTTAAGGAATTTATTCGTAAAGCTGATCAAGTTCAGGTCTAAGTTTCTCTGTTTAGTTTATATTCTATATATTATAATAATATAATATTCTACTTAATTCTTCCCATTTTATACATAGATCATCTATGTGTGGTGGAGCTCCGTTTTTTTTTTTTGGAGCTCATTAAATTAGTGCTTTGCTGCTGCTGCTGCTGCGGTTCTTGATGGACCGCCCGTTGATTGAGTTCGGGCTTCTAGGCGGGCAGTCAATGAGGTCTAAAAGATTATTTAAACATCTGCAACTGCACTAGGCAGACACACACACACGCACACACTCGCAGGTCTCCCCTGCCCTCTTTTGGCTGGCTCTGTCAACAGCTTGTTACCGTTAGAGACAAAACTAAAATTGACTTGTCAAGGCATCGCAGCAGCGCGACGCAGATACAAATACAGATACAGCCACATACAGACACATCTGGGCCCAGACGCCCATTTCCATGTCTGCAGCTCACATACATGGCTCTCTCTCTCTCTCTGTCTGCCGGTCTGTGTGTGCGTGTGCGTGTGTGGCCAAGTCGATGGCCCTGAATGCAAAGTGGCATTTGGCTTAAATCATTTGAAAAGTTTAATTTAGTGACTGAAACTTGTCGTGGTGCGTTTTTTTTATTTGTTGTTTTCTTATTGCTTTGCATTAATTAACAAGCGAACAACAACAAAGCTGCGTTTGGTTGTAAATGACCAACTGGCAGATACCCTGTAAGCACGTGGGTGGGTATAACGTGAAGATGTAACTTTTTGGATTGCCTTTGCTAGAGCTGCAAATTGAAAGTACGATATCTGTCATATATTGATATATCGATAGATCGATAGATCGATAGTTCGATAACTCTGTAGTAGTCTCCAACATATACGACTTATATTATATAGACTTAATTTACTTACGCATATCGCTTGTAAGCCAGATGCCACTTAAAATCGATATATATCGATTTTTCATAGGACTCATATAATATTATAAGAGAGATAAGTTTATAATTTGGATTTTCTAGTACGATATGTGTACAAACTGAATAAATCGATATTTATCGAAATAGTGAAGGTAAATTTATCGCTGTTTATCGATATTTGGACTTTCTGGGTTAGATAGAAATGAGTATGTTTACAGCATCGTAAGCCGTTACAGTTACAGGGTATGAAAAACCAACGGGTCGAC